>LPNX010259092.1:190466-360466 GCA_001517045.1 Pseudotsuga menziesii
AACCCTATGACCATTTCTTTCTCACTAAGATCAAAAAGATAATTATAGTTAAGATGGCCAAATATTTCATGCCAAATATTGCTTGCCTCATTAGCATGAATCAAAAGAGTAGAGGGGTTTGAGTAGGGTAAAAAATGTGAAAACATGTATACCTTTGAAGTGTGATTTGTAACTCCTTTTGCAATGACTTTACCACTTGAGATCTCTGTGATCTCAACTTCAACAGGGGAGAATATGACCTTCTTTGGAGACCCTATGTGGCTCATCTGATACATTTATAAGAGGTTAGAGGCAAGACCTGGAACATACAATACATTTCTGAACTTACCATGGTCAAGATCAATCCTCCCTTTGCCCAAAATTTCAGTGAGAGAGTCATCTCCCAGTACTATTGGTGGACCTTTCGACATGTCAAGTGAGGTGAATTCCTCCTTGGTCGAAACCATATGTCTTGAAGCTCTAGAATCAATGATGAAACTAGGTGAGCTTGATGTGCCAGAAACCAATGCATGAACTCTCTCTCTGTCTTCTGAATTTGATCCTCCTTCCCTCTTCTTTGAGCTATCAGGAAGGGATATTCCATTCTTCTCCAGGAGTTGGGTCAGCATGTCAATTTGCTTCTTCATGCAGGAGATTTTAGGATGATTTCCCTTACTGCAGTATGCGCACTTGCTCATTTCTCCTTTGTTCTTCTTCTTTTGGGGGTTCTTCTTGGAACCTTGGGGCTCCTCTGGAGACTTGTTCTTGGCTCTCTTTTGGTCAGGTGGCTTCTTAGCTTTCTTCTTGCCTTTTGAATCCACCCTTGAATCTCCAACAACCAGAGCTTGGTCTTTGGAAAGTTTGATGGTTCCCATGATCACCAGTTTATCTTGTTCTTGTGTGAGAGATTCCATGAACTCTACAAGTTTAGGCATCTTCCAGGCTCGAGCTGTCAACTTTGTGGCATGGAAGGTTGAAACAAACACTGAATATTCAAGGCCAAGCTTTAAGAGTATGGACAAAACCATTTGCTCCTCCTTATTTTCGATTCCACACTATTTTAGCTGCAAAACAAGGGCTTTAAACTTGGAAAAGTAGAGTTGCAGGGATTCAAAGCTGTTGGGACCCAAGGATATCAATTGATTTTCAATTTGATGTCCTCTCATCTCATCTGTTTTACCAAAAAGCTCAACAAGCTTCTCCCATACTTCATTTGGTGATGTCAATCCATCAAGATGGAAAAGGAGGTCTCTGGATATGCTCAGACATAGGAGACCATAGGCCTCATCCCTCCTATTGTGCCATTTAATTTTCTCTGTAGCTACATTGGGCTTTTCTTCTCTTGCCATAGTCACTCTGTAGAGGCCTTTCGCTCTCAATAGTATCTCCATCTACTTCAATTGGCATTTGTTGTTTATTTTCTTTTGACATTTCTTTTTTATTATCTGAAAACTTTTGTACAATATTTTATTTTTGCTTGTCTTTCTATTTTTTTGTAGTTTGTTGACTACTAGAGGATTTTTGAAGTTATCCTTCCTTTATTTATTGTTGGAAAGAGGGATAATCTAAACTAGCTTACCTATCTATGTAAAACATTAATATATCAATAAGAAGTACAGAAGAGAACAAGAGAACAAGAGAACACCAGATATACGTGGTTCAACCAATTGGGCTACATCCATGGGAAGGTAGTCTTATATTACCTCCAGAATATCTCCTCAAGCTTACAAGAGAGCAATTCTAGAAACCCCAATACAATACAGAAAGATCAAGTCTATTGTTGTTGTGATGTGACTCCCTTGACCCTATTATATACCAAGAGATGAGGAGGAATTACCCTCACATATTACATGTGGCATAATATAATTATCCTAAATAACATCTCTTTGTACAATGATGGATATCAAGAGTATACTTTACCATAATGAATATGAGGTATAATGTATTACTCTTTTACATAAGATTGTGGATATCTTCTAACATAATAAAAAGACATTATTACCTTCCAAGGAATATAAAATATTCCAACACTCCCCCTTAATAATGGCTAGGAGAAAATCCCACTAACATAGGAAGGAAGGAGTCATTACTGCTCCCCCTTGATGACAACTTGTCTCATCCCAAGTAAAGAATGAAGATGTATATAATTATCTATTGTTAAGGTTTTGGTGAATATATTGGTTTCCTACTGCTCAGTAGGACAATATTCAAGAGAAAGAATACCATGTACGGCGAGACCTCGAAGGTAATGAGAATCAAGATCAAGATGCTTTGTCTTGGAGTGATATATCAGGCTGTAAGCAAGTTGAATTGCACCCTAATTATCACATTTCAATACAGTGGATGATTTTGGAACCAGACCAAGATCAATGAGAACATGCCGTAACCAAACTGCTTCTTTAGCTGCTTCTTTGGCTTCTCTATACTCTGCTTCACATGACGATAAAGAAAGATTCTTCACCTTTTTGATAGACCAAGAAATCAGACCCGAACCAAGTTAAAATATATAACCAGTAGTTGACCATCAATCATAACTGTCACCTGCCCAGTTGAATATGTATAGCCATAAACTAAAACTACACCACTGATTGAATAAGAAAAACCATGATACAATGTCCCCTGTAAATATCTCAAAATTCTCTTGGCTTCCTACCAATGAATTTCATGAGGCTGTTGCATGAACCATGAAACCACACTGACGACAAAAGAGATACCTAGTCTAATGTGGGTTAAATATATCAAATTTTTGACAAGCTGACAATAAAGAGTAGCATTAACAAGAGGAGTAGTACACCCAACAGTTAACTTTACACCAGACTGAAAAGGCATAGGATAAGGTTTACAATCACTCAAGTGGAAATGGGACTATAAATATGTAGCATACTTCAGCTAAGAGAGAAGAATACCATCTTCCATATGCCAAATTTGAATACCCAAGAAGTAGTGCAATATACCGAGATCAGTGATTTCAAACTACTTTTGAAGTTCACTTTTCATATTTTGAATTAGAAGAAGTTGGCTGCCAGTGATAATAATATCATCCACATATAAAACAATAACAATGATATTATCATCAAGATGCTTAACATACAAGTTAGGATTAGATATAGAACTCTTAAAACCACGATTCAAGAAATAAGTATCAATTTTATCATACCAAGCCCTAGGTGCTTGTTTGAGATCATATAAAGACTTTTGTAATTTACAACAGTCTTGATCTTCCTGTATTGTATTAGGGTTTTTGGAATTTCTCTCTATAATATAAGACTATATTCCCGTGGACATAGCCCAATTGTGTGAAGCATGTATATCTAGTGTTCTATTTTCTCTTGTTCTCTTTTGTATTTATTGTTGATATATTGTTGTTTTGCATAGATAGGTAAGCTAGTTTACCTTGATCCAGACTATAAGAAGATACTTTAAATTTATGGTTGATATCTTTAAGAACATATTTATCAGGTTAAGCTTCAAATTTATATCCTTTCTTACATGCATGATAAATATAAAGTAAGTTGATGGGCATATTTTCAACATGAAAAACATCTTCCAATTGATCATTAGCAACATTAATATTACCGGAACCAATTACGAAAATTTGTTTACCATCCCCTATTAATACTTTATGAGATATGTGTTTATTATTGTCATAATATGTAAATAAAGAAGCATTACCGGTCATATGTTTAGAAGCACTAAAATCCATTATCCATTCCACATTACAAGAATAATTACTAGAAGAAACAACATATGCACATAAAGCTATGTGGGATTCATCAGAACCTTTATTTTTAGCTTTAGACATTAACCGTTTCAATTTAAAGCAATTCTTTTTAGGATGATTAGTTTGACCAAAATGCTTACAAGGATCATATACTTTCTTGTTCTTACTATTTTCATGATGTGCATTAGAATTATTACCAAAATGATTAGTAGGTTTTGAAGTGTGTGAACAAGAACCTTTCACATTATTAAAATTTTTCTTAGGATTATGAGCAATTAGAGATTTATTAGGTGAGAGTTGTCCTCAAACAATTAACCTTTATTGCTCATTAATAAACCCTTTGCAAAAATAATCAAAAGTAGGGTTCGTATTACTTTGAGACAATTCAAGAGCTCTATTCCTAGTTTGAATGAACATGTCAAAACAAGATGGCAATTTCTGTTCTACATGAATTATAAGAGCAATGTTTTTTTTCTTATAACCTTTACCACAATTGTGTAATTTTTCATTTAATATTTTCACTTCAACAAGATAAAAGTCTAGTCTATCAATGTAAGTAGGATCTAGCTCAAAAATTTTCTTTTCAAGGTAATAAGCAGAAACATTACTATTTTTATCAAAGAGAGAAGAAATAATTTTCCATACCTCAACTGGGTTTTCTTCTGCCTCAATACTTACCTGAAAACTATCTGCAACTGTTTGACCAATGTGCCCTCTTATTTGATCACATTTGTCTTCCAATATAGCCACATCCTTAGCTTCACCAAGTTTCTTGTGTTCATCATTAACAATCCTCCATAGCTTCTTACTCTTGAGAACATCAATCATTTTTCTCTTCCATGCAAGATAGTTAGTACCAACAAGTTCAAGAACAAAAGCTACTCTTGAAGTCATAATGATAGGAAACTTGACAAGAAATACAAACCGTAATGCAAAAGATAAACAGGATGGGAAAAGAATTATTAAACTGAAAATATATTAGCAATTTTTGTTTTATTTTAATGTAGATCAAATACAAATATCCAACTCCGTAAGCTAAATACAAATATGCATATTATGTTAAAGGATATCAGCTCTGCAATATTTCTGTCCGTACGGTTTTTTTTTGAAAAATAGTTGATTTTAAATCAATGATATCTTCTCTTTCCGGACACGAAATCAGACAATTGTTTTTTTTTAAATCAGGTATTTTTTTCGAGAAGAACTCAGATATGTAACTAGATTCTTTAGATTCTGCACCAAACGTTTCAGATCTGGATATGAAAGTTGTGACCTCAATTTTTCGTGGAAAACAAAACTAGATCTAAATAATAGTAAGATAGATCTCCTTGAGGACAATCCAAAAATCATATAGATCTACATAAAAAACATGAAGAAACCCTTGAATTGTTTTTGCAAAAAATGTACAAAATAGGGTTAGGGTTAGACATAAAAAATTGTAGAAATATGCTCATATCTGAAGAGAAGCCTAATGGATACCAGATAAAAAGCAAATCTACAAAATAAACAATGCCCTGATGATAAAATTGTTAGAAATATATGGAAGGGGCTAAATCATAGAAACCGACTCTAATACCATGTTGGAAATACAGATCAAGCTAAACTAGCTTACCTATCTATGCAAAACAATAATATATCAACAATAAGTATAAAAGAGAGCAAGAGAAAAGAGAACACCAGATATACGTGGTTCACCCAAATGGGCTACGTCCACGGGAAGGTAATCTTCTATTATCTCCAGAATATATCCTCAACCTTACAAGAGAGCAATGCCAAAAAACTCAATACAATAGAGAAATATCAAGTCTGTTGTTGTTGTGATGTGACTCCCTTGACCCTACTATATACCAAGAGATGAGGAGGAATTACTCTTAGATATTACATGTGGGATAGTATAATTATCCTAAATAACGTCTCTTTGTATAATGATGGATATGAAGATTATAATTTACCACAATGAATATGAGATATAATGTATTACTCTTTTACATAAGATTGTGGATATCTTCTGACATAATACAAAGACATTATTACCTTCCAAGGAATTTAAAATGTTCCAACATTTATGACTACATCTCTACTTCTCAATTTTAATTTTTTTTGGAAATCATCAATAGCATTATGATATCCTCTCTGATATTGCTCTGATTCTACCTCAAGTGTATTATAATCATCTCCTTGAGAAAACACATTATGATCCTCTTCTGTGAGATAAATTTTAGAGTCCAAATCATCAAAATGATGTATCTGATTATCCATTGGGTCATTCTCTTCTTACTCACCAACATAATTCTCTTGGAATGGAGGTATTATTTGTTGGTCCTCGACATTTATGAGATTTCTTTGGTCTCTCTACCTAATATGAGGGGCATGAGGAGGTATTCTAAAATTGGGATTCTTGATTTGTGGCTTAGGTTTCTCTCTGTTTGGTGGTCTATTATCCAAATCCAATATGTCCATCACCATCTCCATTGTTTTGATCATTATATCAAACTTAGCATCACTTGAAGAAGAAGTGAAAGGCCGATTTTATTCTCTAGTTCTCCTCCTATGTACCTCCACTCTCTGTTTCATTTTTCTAGAATCCATTAAGCTAGGTTTCACCTTCAAAGCATAATTAAACATGGCAAGGAGATTAATAGATTTCCTCTCTCTCAGTAACAAAGAAAAATCACTGTCAAATGCATCTGCATAATGTAATTTAGCAGCTCCTACAAGGGGTTTAATATCAGATGGTATTGAATTATAAACCCTCATAAATCTGCTAGAGAATTTCTGCATTGTTGATGTAATTGTAACTTCGGAATGTATTCACTTGTATTTCCTATCTATTGTAACCCGATGTTTATTCCAGGATGTACTTGAGTCATGTCATGTCACGATGTTCCAATCGGGAAGTTTCTATAAAGTGAAAGTCATGTCAAGTCATTGTGGGTAACCCGCCTATTGGTCAAAGGTTAAAGTCCCCACACTTGTGGGGCCCTAGGATTATTAGACTATCCTAGTGAAGTCGACCCTAGGTGATTCATTTTAAGTCAGGGAAATAGTCCCCACCGTTGTGTTACCTTCCTATTGGTCGGAGGAGGCAAAGTCCCCACAAGTTGTGGGGCACTAGGGTTATTAGACACTCCTAGAGATGTCAGCTCTAGTAAGTAATTGTTAAGTGAGGCTGACATGTTGGAGTGGGTTTCAAGTGAATGAAAGAATATAAATAGAGAGTGAGCCTCTATTTATCACACACACACTCACTCATTGGGGTGCATGAGTGAGAGAGAGAATTTGCTGGGACAAGAGAGAGACTGCTGCTGTCAAGGAGATCATATTTATGTTTTTGGGTTTTACCTTTGGTGCTGATTCTATATCTGAGGAAGTTGTGAGGTTTTATCCTTTATGGTTTCCCCGAGGAAAAATTCTTTGTGTCTCTTGTCTCTTGTGTTTTATTGCTGTGCATGTTATTCTCTCAGTTAAATATCCTAAGATCATAATGCTAGCTTGAATGATAAAAATATAACATGGTATCAAAGCTAACCTGAGAAGAAGACATTGTGCAGCTACAAAAGCTAGGGATTCTTACCTTTTGGGTCTCTCTCCACAATCCATAAGAAAAAGTATGCTAGGCTGACTATCCATTGAAGGGTGCATCTTTCTGTCGAAGCGGAATTCGATTCCGAGCATTTTCAGTTTTGGTGTGGAAAATTAGGGATTCTTGCAGAAGAGAAATTTTTGAGTAAGCCAAGCATAGGATTTATCTCCTCATCAAAATCTAATTTTAGAGACCTGGATCAAGATTTTTGGTTGGGTGAAACTCCAGGAAAGTCAAACCCTAGTTTGACCACGAGCTGTAAAAACCCTAAATACTAAAAATGATAAATTTTGGTACATTCGCTATATCTAGATATTGGTGAAGGATCAAGAGATGAAAATTACAGAGGCCGAATATATAATAAGTTTGTACACTGTATCGAAAATGCAGCCTTATATTCGCTATATTCTAGGAGATATGATCCCTCCAAGTTAGGGTTCCAGCCTCTTCCAGAATTCATCCCTAAACAGGACACCTGGGGAGAATTGCTATATATTGAGCTACACAGGTACAAATGAGATTTTGGAAGATGTTCTAGAAATGGAATGGATGTTAATTTTTGTGGTCCAAGTTTCATACTCAGAATATGAACTAGTGACACGTGGAAGTCCATACAACTTCTCTATTCGGAACAGTCTTGTAACAAGTCACCTTGGGAAAATGATCATAAGTACCAATTGGTGAAACCAATTGTTATAAAACCTATGGTGTTGGATCAGGGACATGAAAGGTTACCTCAATGTGGAATTTATGACATAGAGGAGTAGTAATTTCATAGATATCACATAAACAGTAACAATAATTTCTACAGAAGAAATTGGAAAACTAGGGCTTCCTATTCCGGGAGCTTCCCTCCACTGTTTCCAAAAAAGGAGTACATTATACAAATCCATTTGAATAGATATATATTTCTATACAAGCATATCTAAAAGATTCCAAGTTTTGAAAATTAGGGTTTCTCTGATAAACCCTGGATCAGCCAGCTCCGAAACCAAGACAGACACCTCAAATCGATAAGATATGATATTTTGCTATTTTCATTTGAGGTTCTCATTTCAAAGTAATCTATCACATTAGCTTGATGATAATATTGGTGAAGTTGAAAAACTCGAAGCATGGAATTATATGATCTCTTTGAAGAAAATGAATTGGACACCTACACAAGGAGAGAAGTTCCAGTTCCAGAGGGAGATGAGGCTCAAAGCCTTACACAGGAAGAAATTTGTCAAGACCAAGAAGATCATTGTTGATTCAATCACGGATCAAATTGTACCACAAGTGTCTTTCCTAAAGACACCAAAGATGTTTGATTCCTTGAACAAGATATTTGAAGGGAAGAACATAAATCAGAAGATGGCTTTGAGAAAACAGTTGAAGAATGTGAAGATCCAGAATGCAGAACAACTTGAAGCGGTAGAAGAAGAAGTGGAGAATGCAGAAGTGGTGATAACCATATTGAATGGCCTCCCAGGATCATGGGATTCATTCATTCGAAGAACATGTGCAAGAAGGAAGTGATTAATTTCAGCAGACTCCGAGAAGAAGAAGAAGCTCGACTCATAAGAAGAGAAGAGAAGATGGGAGCAACTGAAGATCAAGCTCTCACCATCCAAAGAAGATCCCTCAATCGATGAGGAATATGAAGAGCTCAACTCTTGAAGAACCTCTTATCCACCTTAACATTTGGATAAGAAATGATGCTATTATGAATGAAGAAGACGATGAAACTGAAGGATCAAGAATAAGTCTACCCATGAAACAAATAAAGATAAGTATTCAATTGTCATTTCATGATATTGTTTTGTTATGCATTTGTTTATATTCAATTGATGTATTATGCATGATAGGATGTTTGCATTAATGATAGTATACTACTAATATGCATGTGATGGGTAAGTAGCTCATGGTGCTATACAACTCTCCATTGCTACTTATCTAGAATGAAACCTCTTTGCTGACATATTGGATTAGTGCACAATCTCAATATTGTCCTGGTAGAGATGGAAGGCATCTAGAAAAGTTTTTGTGAGATATGGATGGATGTTGTATTGGCTAAAGTAGTTGCATGATCATATATTTATGCATAAGAATTTTCTAGTATGAACATTCCTTATGAAATGTTTCTAACCATAAAAATGTATTTGACTTGCAGGAAAGATCGCATACAAGCAAAGAAGGATAAGACTTGTTCCGAAGAACAAGTGACGACATTTCAAAATGAAAAATAATATGACGAATGCAACGACATCATTGATGCAGAACCTTCTAAGAACAAATGGAAGATCAGTTCAAGAAGAATGATGTTTAGGATGGAGTATCAATATGTGAAGGGAAATTCGTAGTTCCATGCAGTAGATGGAAACATCGTGGGTTACAAGGCATAGACTACGAAGAGACATTTGCAGCCACTAGAAGTGAAGTCACATGACATGCATAATCATGTGTGCAAATGAAAGAAGGACTTGTACGAGTTCAGAAGACACCCATGGGATAACACATACATGATGATCTTGATGAATATCTCAACCTTTGCTACAAGGTTGATAAAGGATGAAAAGCTCACAGATGGGTGTGAGAAGAACGCTTTCAAAGATAGAGGATCTTGGTATCCATTGATCCTAAATGGATACATAGAATATTAGTAGCATAGGAAGCTACTTGTCACTCTGGTATAGAATGTTTCAGTGCATAGAGTATGGAAGATAGAGGGAGTATGATGCTCTGCTTCAGAGGGAGTGATTGCAAAAGATCCTGAGGTTCGACATGGTACGACAGGATGGATAGATTACTGATGACTCTAGGCTTTACTGAGAGTAAAGTCGATTCCAACCTTGCTTCAAGGTTGAAGGCAGAAGACCAGTGATGCTCCTGTTATGTGTCGATGCACTATTTTCTAGGCATGGAGGTGTGGACAAGGGAAGTATGAAGTAGAGATCCTGAAGAGGTTCAGGATAATGGACTGCAAGGCCATGACCACACCTATTGCATCAAACATGAAGCTATTGAGTGATGCTTCATCAGATACGGTTGATGCTACGATTAGGTCCTTGATGTACCTGAGCCCAGATATTTTCTTTGCTGTGAACACATTGAGACATGTTCACCTAATGGTTGCAAAGCATGCAGTGGTACAATTGATTATGGGCTCAAGTACGATGTGAATCAGAAGATTAACCTGGAGGGTTATGTGGATTTTTATTGGGCAGGAAGTGCCATTGATAGGAAGAGCATTTTGAGGTGCTACTTCAGTACGGGATCAAGTGTGATCTCTTGGTTTGGCAGGATGGAGTCCTGCATGGTGCTGAGTATAGCTGAGGCAAATGATGTTTCCAGTTGCTAATTGGGAGAGAGGAGTAGTGAAGCTCCAATATGTGACCCAGATCAAGATCTCGTGAAAGAGGGAGTTCTAGCATAGTCGGTGAGACAAGTTGTCTGAGCATAAATCCTGGTGAAGCTCATAGGTTTCTCAAATGTAAACAGACCTGTAGGTTTCCCTCGGATGTAATCAGTCCTGGCGAAGCTCGCAGGTCATCCTTGGACGTAATCATCCCTAATGTGATTCTATGCTAGAAATGGACAAAGTGAATTTTGAGTACTTCAGGGAGAAGCTTGGTGTTCTCCATATTGAGGTCCCTTCCAAGGGGAAGTGACGAATCTGGAAGCCATTCTAACGAGCAGGTCAGATATAAGGGCGGAGCCATTCTATCATGGTGAGAGGATTTGGTTCCTTCCATGTCAGATATGAGTGCTGAATGCCATTCTAAGAATGGAGGTACTTGGTCAGTTACCAGGAACACTCAATCTGGGACTGAGAGAGCCATTCTGACAAGCAAGTCAGATGTAAGGACTGATCCATTCTGTCATGATTAAAGGATTAGGTTCCTCCCATGTCAGATATGAGTGTTGGCCATTCTGACGAGTAGGTTAGATGTAAGGGCAATTGCCACTCTTCAGAAGAGTGGAGGCACCTGGTCCATTACCAGGTAGCTCAGTCTGGGACTGGGGGCCATTCTGACAAGGGTGTAGGATTTGGTTCCTACCAGGTTAGATGTGAGTGTAGGCCATTCTGATGAGGGTGTAGGACTTAGTTCCTACTAGATTAGATATAAGGGAAACTACCATTCATCGAGAGAATGGAGGCACCTGGTCTGTTACTAGGTAGCTCAGTCTGGGACTGGGGGCCATTCTGATGAGCGTGTAGGATTTGGTTCCTACCAAGTCAGATGTGAGTGCATGCCTTTCTGATGAGTAGGTTAGATGTAAGTGCTGAAGCCTTTTCACAGATGACAGTGATGTATTATCATGCTGGTGAATGTGAGTGCTGGGCCTTTCTGATGTGATTATAGGCTCCTAAATGACCAGATGTGAGTGCTGGGCGTGCCTTTCTGATGAGTAGGTCAGATGTAAGTGCTGGGTGGGCCATTATAATGAGTAGGTAAGATATAAGTGCTGAAGAATACCTACATGATGGGTAGGCCTACAACTAGCATGAAACAAGGCTGGCTCTGTAGAACTTCCTGTGATGAGAAGAATCATGAGATAGCATCCATGGTACTGATCCAGATCGAGTGAGGATCTAGATCTAGTGATGATGATTTAAAAACGATGATCCAAATCGAGTGATGATGTCCAGTGATGATCCAGATCGAGTGATGATCCAGATCCAGTGATGATGTCCAGTGATGATCCAGATCAAGTGATCATCTAGATCCAATGATGATGTTCAGTGATGATCCAGATCCAAAGATGAAGATGACTTGAAGATGAATATGACTTGAAGACGAAGATGACTTGAAGATGCAGATGACGAGATGATCCAGAGAAGAAGACCAATGATGAAAATTGTGTCAAGATAATACATTCCTAGTTAAGAGGGAGTGTTGATGTAATTATAACTTTGGAATGTATTCACTTGTATTTCCTATCTATTGTAACCTGATGTTTATTCCGAGATGTACTTGAGTCATGTCATGTCTCGATTTTCTGATCGAAAGTTTCTATAATGTGAAAGTCATGTCAAGTCATTGTGGGTAACCCACCCATTGGTCAAGGGTTAAAGTCCCCACAGTTGTGGGGCCCTAGGGTTATTAGACTATCCTAGTGAAGTTGACCCTAGGTGAGTCATTGTAAGTTGGGGCAATATTCCCGACCATTTTGTTACCCTCCTATTGGTCGGAGGAGGCAAAGTCCCCACAAGTTGTGGGGCACTAGGGTTATTAAACACTCCTAGGGATGTCGGCTCTAGTAATTAATTGTTAAGTGAGGCCGACATGTTGGAGTGGGTTTCAAGTGAACGAAAGAATATAAATATAGAGTGAGCCTCTCTATTTATCACACACACACTCACTCATTGGGGCACATGAGTGAGAGAGAGAATTTGCTGGGACAAGAGAGAGACTACTGCTGTCAAGGAGATCATCTTTATGTTTTTAGGTTTTACCTTTGGTGCTGATTCTATCTCTAAGGAAGTTGTGGGGTTTTCTCCTTTATGGTTTCCCCGAGGAAAAATTATTTGTGTCTCTTGTCTCTTGTGTTTTATTGCTGTGCATGTTATTCTCTCAGTTAAATATCCTAAGATCATAATGCTAGCTTGAATGATAAAAATCTAACATGCACTAACTCAAATTTTCCTTTCTTTAAATGATCATACTAAGACAGAACCTATAAAGGAATCTTTTTGTCTTCCCACCTATCTAGAAAAAGAGTTTGAAAGGCTTCAAAATTAGCAACAGGGTTTGCAGAAAAATATTTAAACCGCCTCTTATCTTCCCTAGATGAACTTTGTGCAAATAATCTCATTTTATCATCATCATAATAAAATTCTTCCAGATCAATAAAATAATCAAACCTATCCATATGTTTCCTAGCTATGAAATTTCTCTCCCCATCAAATAATGAAATGATTTGTGCATAATTCTGTGGTAAGTCATGTAACACAGAAGGTAAATCCAATTGAGCAAATCTAGTAGCCATAGGTCTAGGAGGGTTATGAACAACATGAGGATTTTGGACAATACCGGGAATTTGAGGGTAGGAAGTTTGGATTAGAGGATTTATTTCTTATGTTTCTACAATATTTTGGAGATTTTGCCAAAGTGAATCCAATAAATAAGACTGAAGTCTGTTTGGATTAATTTCAATCTGTTTTAAATCTGTTTTGGACTTAAACCTTAAAAGAGACTTTTCAAAAATTGTTTCCAACTTGAAATCTTGAAAGCTAAGAAATTCTTTTTTGATTTTGAGAAAATGACCTTTCAATTTGAGAATTACCTACTTGTATTTTACCACATATTCTTCTAATTAAACTTTCTGGGTTTTCCACACTATGTAAAATTCTAGAATCACGGTTACCTCTTGTATGCGCTCTCCTGAAATCCATGATGTCTTATTTTGAATACCTTCTTGAAAATCAATGTGGGGTCTCCACGGAAAAAACACAACCAAATTCAAATGAAAGAGCCTTTGTTTTCCCACATAAATCCTATCTTTTTGAATAATATTGCCGCTCTTCCCAGGGACTATTTGAACTCCTGTTCACCCATAACAATGCCAAGATGTTAGGACTCGAAATTTACCCCTGGTTGTGAAAGGATAATCTGAAGGTAACACCAAAACCAATATTTATGAAGAAAGATGGATTCTTTCTTTCCAGAGAGGGATCTCTCAATAAATACACTCATAGGCTAGAAATATTTGAAAAGAAATAAAATTTAATAGTAATTGTGGCTGAAATTGGTGCTCATTGGGCATGGAGTCATATATGATAACAAACAATGACAGTGTTTTTGCAATGCAATTTTAAATAAAGGCATGGTAGCTACTTCTTCATAGTAAAAAAGATGGTTGTTTGGTCATAAAGAGGAATTAGAAATAGTCCATTAATATGAGCATCTAACAAGGATGAATCCAATATTAACTTTAGAGGAAAATATTTGTGAATACTTGAAAGAAAAAGGATCAGAGCATATGATTATGAATTCTAACCTAATATAGACTCATTCAAGCATGAAAACGATGATAGAATGGAAAGATAAACAAGAAACACATTCACATATAGAAGAGAAAGTACATACTACAAAGTAAATAACATAAGAATCTTTGCAAAACCACCTTCTCATCTCTTAAAACATTATTGATATTTGAAATTCTCTTACAATACTCAGTTTTTCTCACGAGTTCCAACCTCCAATACATTGAAAAATGTTCCTTAAATACAAAATTTGCTCCTTGAGCTGATAACTACTTCTATGCTAAATATAGGAAAAATAATTTCCTTATTACAGTTGTCATTTTCTTCTGAACTAACTAAATGCTCACAAATTTATTACAAAATTTAAATAAACTAGTCTTCAACATTCCTTCATTGATGCAACTTGTATTTTTTCCTTCCAAATTTATCCACTTTCTTCCATTGATCAACAGTTGGTAGCTCTAGAATGGCCATTTCTTTAGCTGGTACTCATAACTCTACGTGGTCCACATATGAAATTTCTGGCAATTGAGTACACATAGTTCTTAAAATGTTAATTATTTCAAAATCCACAACCAATTTATCCACCATAGTTTTTCCTGACAATGACGGGTTCATATCCTCAAACTTCTTATGATATAATCTGCATTTCACTAGCAAAGCTTTATATTCCACCTAAGAGAAAAGTCTACCACCTTCTTCCTAGAAGGAAGGAAAACCCTTTGAAAGAGTAATACAAATGAACCTTTAAAAACATTAACTTGATGTTGCATAATGTCAATTTTGTCCTGCACAATGTCTATATGTTAATGCTTTCTCGCTACCCTTTTGGCCTGGGTCTAAGGTGATCAATTTGATTCTATCTTTTATTCCCATAGTTGTAAAATCATCCTTTGATAAAGGATTCAAGAAATTAATTGTGTTCTTAGTTGTATCAATGGGCTTCTTATTTATGGCTTCTTTTACAGCAGTGCAACTCTGCTTGGTAGCATTTATGTCCATCTCTTTGTCCAAAATGTAGTTTAAATATGGTCTGAGCTTAATAGCCTCAATAATAATCATATCCCATATGAGGTGTATTTCTCCCTGTATTGGTAGTTGTCTAGTCAGTTTCTTTTCCAATTTTCCATTTTTATCCAACAACTGCTTACATCTTTTCTCTTGTGCTTTCTTTTCTTCTTCTTTCGTCAAGGATGCATCTTCTAGATTTTTATTTTGGTTTTTTAGACCAATAATTTCCAAATCTTTTAAACTCACCTAAGACATATCCCACACAATAAATGTTGTACTTGTCTATGCAATAAGCTGAATTATCTGTACTTCATCCTCTTTTCTTTATCTTCAACTCTTTTTCTAAAGTAGATTGTTTCTCTTTTAAAGAATTAACATTTTGAACCAAAATAAATTTCTCTTTTTCCCATTCTTTTTTCTCATTAGCAATCTTCAACAATTTTTCGTTGTTGTCACATATCTCATCCACTAGTATCCCTTTCTCTCTTTCTAATTCAATCAATTTGTAGCCTGAATCAATTGACTGGTAGGTATCTTCAACTTTTTATTCAATAGCTGAATTGTATTTTTTTTATACAAGTATTTTTTGTATGACTTGTCCTTTATTAGCTTCATTATCAATGGCCAATAGGTCCCCTTGAATATTTTTGATTTGCTATTGATATGCCTTATTTTCTACCTTTTCTTGCCTTAGTTGATTCTCAATATTGTCCTTTGTAGGCTCTAATTTTGATACTTCTAACATGGAGTTCAATAGATTACTATAAATTACATCCCAGTCTACTTGTGTAAGTGGATCATATATGGAACTGGGATGTTTTCCAATTTTAATATCATTTCAGCTACTTTATTCTTGGTAGAAACTGCTTAGTTTAAGGTGTTCTTGGCATGCTCTGTGACATTCACTAAAGAAATATCTTTGCTGGAAATATTTCTAACATCTGCGTACAACTTTAAAGATTCATCTAAATATGTTTCTCTATCATTTTTATATTTATCATATAATTCAGCTCTAGATCTAAACCTGTCAGTAGATGTTTGAGAAACTTCTGAAAATTCATATTGTTGCATTTCAAATATTGGTCCCTTGAATTTTACCTGCTTTTTCTAAGTTTCAGTCTTGACAACTTCCACTAACTCTCCTTCATCTTCAACTTTCTGTCTTTTATTTGTCCCTGAACTTGCCTCTTCTTATTTTGTTTCCATAGCTTCTAAAACTATTCTTTTAGTTGTTGCTTATGTACTACTTGCAATGGGAGCAATCAATTCTGTGGTTTTCACCATTGCAAATGTATTTTCTTGTGGATCTTCAACATTCTCCATTGGTTCTAGATAATCAGACCAATTTGTTTTTTTCAACCAAACCTTCAACCTCCTGGTGTTCAAAAGGTTTATTCTTGTTCACTTGTCTTCTTATTGTGATCACATGGAGAGGATCATAATCCACTGCAAAAGATGTTTTAAAATCCATCCCCTTTAATAAAATCACCACCACAGGAAGTGCAACTTTACTCTTTATAATAAAAGGACCAAATACCCATGGAAATTTTATTTTTGAGGCTTTCCCAAAGCTGATGAAATGATCATTTCCCACTATTAGTTTTTGTCTTATCAACTCCAAACAAAATACCACAGTAGTGTGAAAAGATGGCAGAATCTATGGCTCATGATTAAATCTATACACTTTGATAATAGTATGTTCTTCCAATAAGAACTAGTCTCCTATCCTTCTATTTGGGGAAAATTGCAGATACTCTTTCATCAATGATAGTACTTTGGGTAATTCATTCTGAAAGAAAAATTTATAGACCTCTGCCATTAACAAATCCATATACTTGAAAAAATAGCTATTGATTTCATCTATGAGAACCATTTCTGGTAATTTTCAATTTTCCTCATTAAAGAATAAGAACATTATGATCAAATAGGACTGGAATCTAAAGTGTTTGGTGCTATGGAAATTTGCTAGCTGAGAGTGAATACTTTCAGCTAAGAATTCATCAAATGTAAGGCATGAAGTTGGAAGATATTGGGTTTTATACTAACTCATACTGACTTTGAACAACAGACTCATAAAAAATTCAAGAATATACTTGTCTGTGTCCAGCCCTAAGTACTGACTCATCATAGAAACAATTATGTTGGTTTCTTCATTAAATTGGTTCACATCTAAGGGAAATGGTTGGTTATAAAGGGAGACATCTGAATTGGAACATTTTAAAAAGAAAGGTTGTTTTTTTTCAATATTATCATGTCTGAAAAACTAAATTAGGTCTTCTTCACTAAACCCTTCACGGTTTTAGGTGAAGGTAGGAGGAACTGTAAGGGAATATCACACAACTCATGCATTGAAAGGGCATATAATCTTGGACTTGGATCCATCCATAATTACTCTTACGAAAGAGGAATAATTAGAGGCACACCAGTCAATGAAATCAAGAAAATTGAGGGTTTTGTTTGGACAGAAGTAGTATAAATAAGATTGGAAAAAGTTATGCAAATCAGTACCCTGGTCTTTGAACCTCATTTTTAACTGACTAATGGGGCCGAAGGATAAAATGGTATCAAATATTCTGCTATCCCTGTCCTCTAAAACTTCATAAATAATTTGAAATTTGAGGGCCTGAGACTTTACATCTCCTCCACTGTCCATGTTTAAATATAGAGAGGCAGGAAAAAAGATAGCCTACCTGGAAAATTGATGGTTGGATGGCTATCTGTCCGACCTAGATTTGTCCACGCAGAACATTGCTTCTTCTCCCAACACAAAAAGACAAATAATCCTCAACCACATGCCCTTTACCTTTTATAATATTCTCCATAGAACTCTCTATTAACTTTCATGCTCTTTTCATAAGCGAATTCTCCTCTTTCCATGGATTTAGATTACCTTCCTTCTAGACAATCGACATTGATCATCAGTTAACCTATTTCACTGCCAAACCTATTGCTTATCTTCCTTACAATTTTCCATAGAGAACCTTCTCACAACCATGTATCTAAGATATCTTCATTTTCCACTGTAGGTCATATCTTCGACATAACCCCCCTTTTTACTTTCTATTGTCCATTTGAAGTGTAAAACAATGTGTAACTTCCATCAGCGAATTATCTGAAATTCATTGATCTGATAAGCTTCAAATCCTGACCCTTGATTTATGCCTCCCTCTAATAATTTTTCTGGACTCCAACTAGACATTTTGTGTGCATGTTCTCCCAACGGAGCCGATCTCCACCATCGATCTCACTAGCCATTGGTCTACATCATTGATTAATTCTAAGTTTAACACATTATGTTGATCCCCACTCTGACTTTCTTTGTGCATCTTTCGACAGCAGAATCCTCCTGCACCATATATCATTTCATCTTTAAATATGTGTCATATATTAAAGTGGGCCTTTAAACTTTTCCGTTGATTGTTAAATTGTTTCCTCCCACACAACTTTCATCAACGGATTTATCTTGTGTCGTAGATTTCTTTTACCTTTTCCCTTGACTGTATATCTATGCTATTCTTTAAAATCCTTCATTGATCATAAATTTCACTTCTACCATGCATCTTTTGAAAGCGGATTTCCGATTCGTCGTAGATATTTTCACCTAAATATCTAAACCGTTGAAACTTTTCAGCTTATACCATAGGCGCAATTTTTTATTTTTAGCCTCTTTCGAAAGTTTATCCCATGGTTTTTATAAAAAGTAAAGACATTGATAATGTATTTAGCACCTTTTGATCATTTTTATCAAAATTTCTTATACCATACCATATTTTCATCTTAAGCCTGCTCATCCCAACTGTTAATCAAAACAATGCTAAATCACTACACCTATGAATCTTCATAAACAAATCAGCCACATAAATCATTCAACCATATGAGACAAGATGTAACTTGGGAAAAATCTCCAAATACATAGGCTAAAAAACCCAACAACTCTTTGAGTTTAATAGATAGACTTGTAGAGAATGGTTTACAACACATAAGCAGATTGCTCAATAAGATAGAACATAGAGCAATAGAGAAGAGAGATCATATACAACAAATGTAATGAACTTGCAAGTTCTTAACACTTTAATAACACGACAAAACCTCAGCCATGCAATGTTTTCCTGACATTAGTGCACGCATGCACCACAATTTTGATTTTTCCTTAAGGGTTCCTGTTGGACCTAGTGAAAGTTAGGCATAATTCAATTAGAATTTTATCCAAGTATGAAAAGAGTTCAATTGCGGGAAGAAAGGAAGCTGCAAAAGAGATAGAAGAAGAAGGAAGAAGGATTTGTGACAAAATCAATCACTATAGAAGTAGAGGAAGAAGGAAGAAGGAGTTGTGGCATAAGCATCTCCGAAAGAAAGAGTTCACGACAGAAAAGGAGTTCGATAGAGGAATAGTTTGCGATAGAAGAAGAATTCAACAGAAGGAAACAATGTGACAAGATGAGTTGTGAAAAAGGAAACCATGCCAGAAGGTGTGCAATGGCATAATGGTTGGAATGAAATATTTCAGAAATATCATGGGTATGAGGTCAGCTAGAATCAATGGAAGTCACACGTATGAAAGCATCTTTGTAATTCAGATCCTTAGTTCCATTGGATGGAGAACTTCCAAGATATTCTGGACACATTGAAGAATAAGATGGATACAATGCCCATACTTGTATTTCAGACTAGAAAAATGAATTTTATGTTCATGTCGACATGTCGTCAGTCGCGCTTGGCATGGTACTAACGCAAATAAGAGAAGGGTCCATCGACCATCCTATTGCCTTTGCTAGCAGAAAATTGTCGAATGCATAAAATAATTATACCACGATGGAAAGAGAAGGGTTAGCAATGGTATACTCTCTGCAAAGTTTCAGAAACTACTTATTGGGAGGACATTTTCAGATGTATATGAACCATTCTACATTGAAATACCTGGTCAATAAGCCATTATTGGGGGAAGATCTTCCAGTGGTTTCTCCTCTTTCAAGAATTCAATTTTGAAGTAATTCATATACCCGATTGATTAAAATTGGGACCAGACCATTATTTGAGGATCGAAAGCAGTGAATAACCTAGTAATATGGATGATAATCTCCTTGATGTGCAATTGTTTACAATAACCATGTTTGATGATCAGTACAAAGATATCATACAATTTTTTAGTACGGGTTATGCACCAACTGAATTCACCACTGCATAGAAGAAGCAGTTGCTTGTGCAAGCTGCAGATTTCCAATTGATCACTGGGAAATTGTATAAGATGGGTCCCGATGAGATTGTTCATCATTACATCTTAGAATACGAGTGATTATTGATAATAAATAAAGCAAATGATAGTGTTGTAGGAGGCCATTAAACTAGAAAATATACAGTGCGTAATATTTTACAAGAAGGATTGTGGTGGCCCACCATGGATGCAGATGCCCGAGCTTATTGTTGCAGTTATGATATCTGCCAAAGAACTGGAAAGTCATTGCGATGGGAAAAAATTCTATTGGTATCTCAGGTAATATTGCATGCATTTGATAAATGAGTTGTCGACTTTGTGGCCCTTATCAGTCTAACAGGGAAGCACACAGGTGCATGGTATATTGTTACATCAACTGATTACCAAACTAGGTGGGATGAACCAGTTCAAGTAAAGGATTGTACTGTTATGATTGATGTGAAGTTTTTGTTTGAAAATTTCATGACAAGATTCGGTCACCCAAATATTTTAATAAGTGATAAAGGTACGCACTTTGTCAACCAATTTATTAAAGAACTGATAAAATAATTTCAGATTCAACATAGAAAAACAACACCATGTCACCCTCAAGCGAATGGTGTTGTCGAGGCCTTTAACAAAATCCAAGAAAATGCATTGACAAAGATTTGTAATGTTCAAAGAGATGAATAGGATCAGAAAATTTCCGCAATATTAGGGAATATTGCACAACTTGTAACAAATTGACAGGCCACACTCCATTTCGCTTGGTGTATGGGAAGGAAGTTGTGATGCTGATGGAGTACATTGTACCAAGTCTAAGAATTGTTGCAATCACAGAAATGACAGATGCCAAAGTTGTCGAGGAGAGATGGTTAGAACTTGAGCAGCTAGAAGAAGAACGTTTTTTCACAGTGTATCACCAAAACATTGACAAAGAAAGACAAAAGGTATGGCATGATCGAGACATTAAGAACAAATAGTTTCAGGTAGGAGGACTTGTTCTTATGTATGAAAACAATTTTTTCAAGCATCCAGGCAAGTTAAAAACAATTGGTTAGGACCGTATATCATCGAGGAAATTACTGACAGAGGCGCAATGAAATTGAAAAATATATATGGAACACTAGTCAGAGGGCTAATAAATAGAAGTAGGATAAATTCGTATCATGATAGCCGCTAGTTGATTGCATAAAAAAACGAGAGGTTTTTTTTCATAGACTGCTAGTCTAGCGCATAAAGAGAAAAACATAAAAACAGGAAAACATAAACACTTTCATACTTTTATGCATTTGTTGGACGTAGTCTACTAGTCTATCGTAGTAAGAAGAAAACTTGCACAGACTTAGTGTTTGGCATAGATATGAAATTTAGGGCGAAGACACTAAGTGTGTCACAAGAAAAGGAAATATCTCAAAGGAGGAATACAGGTCGCATGGAGTGTGATGTTCTCACAAGAAGATACTGATATCATATAAATTATAGTTGTGTGTCATTAATTTCAAATTCCAAAGAGAATTTGGTGGCGTACTTTTAAGTCACTTCTATCATGATTGCAATGACATCACAATGAAAAGTGGTAGGGTACATGACAGTTTATGTATGATGATTCAAATAGGTGAACCATGTGATGGATCATGTTGTCACTGTTCCACTCGATGTTTGTGCATGTGAAGGTCTAACAAATTGAACGAGTAGGTATTACCTACATTCACCCTTCACTTTCAATTCATTATGATCTGCTTGAATGAGGAAATCCTCTCTGCAACTCCCAGGGTTGAATTAATTTAGTTGGTTACAGAGGTATGGTTACTATGTGTTGGCCACTTTTCCTAACTTGCGTGACCCAAGTTCTGCGCAGCCCGTCAACCCAACAAACACCTGAGATATTGGCCCGACATAACAAGCCTCGTCAGCAACGCTCGCAAAGCAAGCACAGTCTCACTTGAGATATCTCTTCGATGGGTAACCATAGGAAACCAAATTTCTGTTATTTTTCAAGGGATTATAGTCCCTTGGCGCGCGACCAAGGTGCGAGGATGGATTCATTTCCGCCGAACTATAGCACACACTGTGCATATATTTTATTAACTACTAATAGCGCGAAACAGATTCTACCTTAGTACCTTAAACATAATTTACTATAAGAGCAAGCTAATAGACAGGTGGAATATAACAGACGCGCAACAATACTTGCACCGTAAACATAAACTAATACTTAGAAGCAATGCATAATAACCTAATCATGCAGTTAGACTTTTATTGACAGTGCATAATTCATTCAACCATGGCAGGAATTGCATCATAAGCATAAGAGTAAACATAAACATAAACAAACATAAACAGGAAATCATCAACACACAAGATAATTCACATGGAAACCCATCCGGGAAAAACCACAAGGCTCTCTTCATCTGGCATGAGAAATAGATGGCACCTTCAGCCTGCGTTTGGCTACAGATTGTATTAGATCTAACTTTCTGCTCAGAATCTCTTTTTCTCTCATGCTCTCTATATTATTTCTCCTGATATACTGCTACCATATACTGATCCGCACATGACCTGGATCAACTCCTCTCACCTCTGTGCCTCTCTCTAGTAGAGCTTCTCTTCTACGGCACTACCCCTCACTGCATCCTGTAGACTTCCTGCTAATATACTACTCAACTTCCTTGGATTCCCTCTACTAACTCACTTAATGCAACTAATAGTGATTGAAAATCTATCACTGAGTAAGATAACAACAACTACCAATCTAAAAGAAACCTTCTAACTACTGCAAAACTGTTAGTTTTTCAACATTTAAGCTAGCATTATATGGATCTTTAACTGAGAGAACAACAAGCACAACAATCAAACAAAAGAGATAATGAACACAGTGTTTTTTCCTTGGGGAAACCATAAATGGAGAAAACCCTGCAACTTCCTCAGAGATAGAATCAACACGAAAGGTAAAACCCCAAAATAGTAAGATGCACTCTCGACAACAATAACCTTCTTCTTCTCTAGCCCCAGTGTCTTCTCTTCCTCAACTATGTGCTACACTTGAGTGTGTAAGTGATGCATGTTAAATAGAGAATCCAACTCTCTATTTATACTAATCTTGACATGACTAAAAACCTACTAGGGCCGACCTCTACTAGGAGAGTCTAATAACCCTAGTGCCCCGGAATTGCGGGGACTTTAACCCTTAGACAATAGGAGGGTTACCCATAATGACTTGACATGACTTGTTTACATTATTGATCCTCCCGATCGGAACATCAGGGCATGCCAACATGACTCAATTACATTATAGATATATCCTAGAATAAACATCAGGTTACAATACATAAGATGCATAGATGAATACATTCTGAAGTTACAATTACATCAACACTCCATCTTAACTAGGAAGGTATTCTCTCGACACAATTTTCATCACTGGTCTTCTTCTCTGGATATTCTTGTCATTTGCATATTCAAGTCATCTTCATCTAGATCTAGATCATCACTCGATCTGGATCATTGTCACTGGATCATACTCGATTTGGAACATCACTGGATCATCATCACTGGATCTGGAGCATCACTCGATCTGGATCATCGTCACTGGATCATACTCAATCTGGAACATCACTGGATCTGGATCACCCCTCGATCTGGATCATCACTACTGGATCTAGATCATCACTCGATTTATATCATCACTATTGGATCTGGATCATCACTCAATTTGGATCACCACTGCTGGATCTGGATCATCACTTGATCTGGATCTCTCGGAGTCATCATAACTGGATCTGGATCATAGCTAAATCTAGATCATCACTGTTGGATTTGGATAATCACTTGATCTAGATCTCTCGGAGTCATCATAACTGGATCTGGATCATAGCTTGATATGGATCATCATCACATGTGCTATCTCATGATTCTTCTCGTCACAGGAAGTTCTACAGATCCAACCCTTTTCCATGCTGGTTGTAGGCCTAGCCTCCATGTAGGTATTCTTCAGCACTTATATCTAACCTATTCGTCAGAAAGGCACAACACTCATATCCATCCAGGTGGGAACACATCCTGCTCACAATGATGGAAGAGTTCCACACATCCATCTAGGTTGGAACACATCCTTCTCACAATGATGGAATATCTCTGCACTTACATCCATTCAGGTGGGAACACATCCTACTCACAATGATGGAAGGGCTCTGTACTTACATCCATCCAGGTAGGAACACATCCTACTCACAATGATGGAAGGGCTTTGCACTTACAACCATCCAGGTGGGAACACATCCTGCTCACAATGATGGAAGGGCTCTGCACTTACATCCATCCAAGTGGGAACACATCCTACTCACAATGATGGAAGGGCTCTGCACTTACATCCATCTAGGTGGGAAAACATCCTGCTCACAATAATGGAAGGGCTCTGCACTTACATCTGACCTGGTAGGAACCAAATCCTACACCCTCGTCAGAAAGGCATGCACTCACATCTGACCTGGTAGGAACCAAATCCTACACCCTCTCTAGAAAGGCCCCCAGTCCCAGAATGAGCTACCTGGTAATGCACCAGGTGCCTCCACTCTCTCGGAGAGTGGCAGTTTCCCTTACATCTGTCCTACTCGATAGAATGGCCAACACTCACATATGAAATGGGAGGAACCTAATCCTTTAGCCATGACATAATGGTTCAGCCCTTATATCTGACCTACTCATCAGAATGTCTCTCTCAGTCCCGGACTGAGTGTTTCTGGTAATTGACCAGGTACCTCCATTCCCAAAATGGAAATCAACACTCATATCTGACATGGAAGGAACCAAATCCTCTCACCATGACAGAATGGCTCAGCCCTTATATCTGACCTGCTCGTCAGAATGGCTATGGGACTCACCACTTTCCCTTGGAGGAAACCTCTATCTGGAGAACACCAAGCTTCTCCCTGAAGTACTTGAACTTCACTCTAGCCAATGGATTCATCAACACATCAGCTATCTGTTCCTCCGTCATAACACACTGGAGCTTCACTGCTCCCCTCTGCACCATATCCCTGATATAGTGATACTTGATCTTGATATGCTTAGACTTGTCATGGAACACTGGATTTTCTGACAACTTCACACAACTATGGTTGTCACAATGTATAGAAGTAGCATCCATCTGGAGATCAAATAAATCAGACACTAGATTTCACAACCATACTGCCTCACAACTAGCTGAACAAGCTGCGACATACTCTGCTTCAGCTGTAGTCATTGCCACATAGGATTGCTTCCTGCCAAACCAAGAGATCACACTTGATCCCATACTGAATAAACACCCTGAAGTGCTCTTCCTATTGATGGCACTGCCTGCCCAATCTGAATCAACATAACCCTCCAGGTTGATATTCTGATTTGCATTGTACTTGAGCCCATAATCAACTATACCCCTCAGGTGCCTCAGAATATGCTTTGCAGTAATCAAGTGAACATTTCTCGGATCTGTCAAGAACTAGATCAAGGTGTTCATAGCAAAGCAAATGTCTGGTCTTGTGTTTTTCAGGTACATCAATGACCCAATCATCTGATGATACATCATAGCATCAATCAACTCTGATGAAGAATCGCTCAATAGATTTAGGTTCAATGCTATAGGTGTGGCCATAGTCTTGCAGTCCATCATCCCAAACCTCTTCAGGATCTCTACTGCATACTTTCCTTTTCCAAGGAAGATTCCATCCGCACTTTGCCACACTTCTGTTTGCTATCATGGGCAGACTCGGGTTTACTATATTTAACCAACAACACCCCTAGCTCATTGGCCCTTTCGGCGACAGACCGCGAAGCGGCCTGAAGTCTCACCCGAAGTGATTCTAATGGGTTGGCCAAGGACTCAAGCGTCTTGGACTAGGTTTTGTGGCATCTTATGTGTGACTTGTAGCTCTGCTAGCCGTGAGGCCTCTCTCTCTGTGCATCACGCGACCCTTCTACTTGCGTTGCATGATCTCCTCGTCTCGCAGCTCTTCTAGCCACGAGATCTCTCTTTTCCTCATGTCGTGCGGTCCCTCTCCGCGTCACGCAACTTCCATTGACTCGCGATGACTCCAGCCTTATCGCATTGCCGCGCACCAAGCGACACGTAACTTTCTCCCCAACGCTAAGTCCTTGACCTATGGTATCGCACACCGCAGCTCCTCTGCCGATGCAGTATCGCCTCCCTACGATATCCTATTCCTGCGGCTCAGCGCACTTAGCATTGTTCGTGTCGACTTGCAAGACTCAACATACCAGGCTGTTTAACACTGCGACTAGTGACTGTTCAAGCAAAGAATAAATGAACTCGCATACAACATGCCAAACACTTCAACTTATGTTTATCCTTCTATATTACTGTGAACTGAACGACGCATTCATACATTCAACTGTAAACAAGGCTCATATAATAACTAACAGATGCAACAAATAAACACAACACATGAATCAATCGCATAACACTTGATTTTAATGTGGTTCACCTCCAGGATGGAAGTTACGTCCACATAACTGTGTTTCTATTATAGCTCAGGGGAAGGTAAACATAGTTTTGCTGCACCGCATATGTAGCTTGAGATCTTCTGGGTAAATCCACACACAGCCTGGAGCCCTTCTCTCTTAGATCTCTTTTCTATCTCTATATTGTCTCTCTTACAATATACTCTTCCTTCTCTGTCAATCCTTGTGGATTGTTACAATACAAACTAACAGTAAGCTAATAGACTACTGATGATCTGAGTAGCTGGATGGCCTAAAATGCCCAAAATGCCAACCTTTTACAATACAAAATACATCCCTTTATAGGCGGCCCGAAGGTCTCGCCATTACAACACTATGGGCCTATCCCAACAGTAACCCAAACCCTAACTAGTGACAGTCGATGTATCTGTACTTTGAGGTAGCCGCTATCCGTCACACCATAGCTCTCTGCAGTCTTCCATGCTTCCTGGTGCTGACCATGGGTACTATGCACCGCTTCCCTTCACCACAGCTTCCTGCAGTCTTCCATGCTTCCCAGCGCTAACCATGGGTACCGACGCTGCTTCCCTGGCTGTCCTTTGTCTTCAATACCTCGGCCTCGTTGCTCCTTTTCCTTTATGAGGGTAGCTGAGCCCTCCTGTCGTTTGCTGTTGCCTTCAATGCAGTGGGTGAGCTCTCTCTTCTCGGCCGCTCAGGTACCGTCGTCTTCCTTGACTTCTCTGCCTTCTACGGTCACGGTTTTCGGCTCTGCTCTGTAGTTAGAAACCTGCTACGGCGTCCTAGCTCTGCCTCTTATATCTTCGCCAAAACTATCTGTCCATCAAAATAGCAGATTCTTCTATAGCTGTGGGACCCTACTCCAACAGTCCCCTAACACTTACTTGTGGCTCGCCCCCGAGCCACTACCAGCGGGCTTCTCCTACTGTAGCTTCTCCTTGGCTTCCTGCGAAGTCTATTGCAAATTGTCACGAAGTCCTGCGATTTCCTTCTGCATCACTTCGACATGCTCTCATGCCGAGTCAAGCAAAGCTTGACTAATACTGGCGTCTTCTGTTAACTTAGTTCATAGGTCTCTCTTACCTTTCCTTATTGTTATGCTCGCAGTCTTGCCACTGCAAGACCTGCTGTCACTGTGCCTATCATAAGGATTCAAATCCCTGGTATCACAAGAACTCCTCTCTATCTGGGTTAGAGCTCATGCTATAAGGAAGATATAAATTTGTATCTTCCAGGATTCTTATACATGCCGCTCGGCCTGGAGCCCTCTATGTGAAAGAGATACAAACCATGAATTCCATTCCGAGAACAAGCCTTTGTCTGCATGCTGGAATTCTACCATTTGCTGGGTTTGCTGTCCTCTTTCACTTTCCTTCTTAGCAAGTCGCTCCAGGTATTCACACTGCTTGGGTTCCATATATTTTCATTCATGACCTATGGAACCTCTTATTCTCCTCCTAGATGATGAGATAGGTCATCTTCCTTCACCTGTTGCTTCCTTTTTCTCATTTTTACTTTCTTCCTAGCGGGAGATTTCTTCTCATCATTCTGCCACTCTGCTTTCTTATCTTCAGTGATCAGCTTGGCTTTCTTCTTTTCTTTAGCAGAGGTTTTGATGACATATTCTACATCCTGCGCTTGATTCCTCATCCTTGGAAATTGTCTTACTTGTGATATTCCTAATTTCACAACCCTGGGCGGTGTCGTAATAGCAGACATACGGCCACCAGGGTCGAAACATCTCAGCATGTCTTCTAAAGGTTCCTCCTCAGACAGAACCCACTTGGTGGAATATCCTGGGCGCGCAATGGCTTTGAACTCTGGGAATCACATCACTCTGTAACGGGGTGAGCTCTTCACAGGGAACTCTTAATAGCTTACTCTATAGCTCTTGGGTTTTTGCAAGTTTAACCCTCTCGAATGAACAATTTCTACTTTTATGCCGAAGGAAATAATACCGGATGCAACGGTCATCTAGAATGAATCCGTCGGTCGTAATAATTAAATGGACGAGACCACACCTGTCATCCGATCCTCAATAAATGCTGAAATCCGATCACGTTTCCCTCGAAGCGTGTGTACGGGCACCGGTCTCGTCGAAGATTTTCCAAATATGGAAACTTAATTATGTTGCTACCAAATCTATGGTAAGGTATACCGGTCATTTTCTCATTAACTGCCTGTTAGAGGGTGACTTGACTGGCCCTCTGTCGGTTGCAAAACTAGATACGTGGCACAGGGAAACATCGCATTGCTGCATTGAAACACTGCATCACCTGCGCAAACAAACAAGCATTTTTTTTTTCTTTTCCCCGCAAGCCACTGATGACTTGTGCGAAATGAACCAACCTTATGTGATTCCTCATACTTATAATACCTGCCGGTGTAGACTAGTTCCCGGTGCGATGCCTCCTTTCAACTACACTGGACATCTGCACCACCATAAACTGGCTAAGCTAGGGCTGAGAGGTGGGGTGACTATGACTATAGAGATTAAGCCTACTACCATTAATCAATGTGGGAAGAAGCTCCCCATTCAGCTGGCTGAGCTGAACGACATATCCCTCTATAACTTGCTGTATCTGATATGGCCCCAGCCAATGTGTCTTGAACTTCCCTGGAAACTTAATGAATTTATTGTCATAGAGGAGTACTAGGTCTCCAATCTGGAAAGTCTTGCTCTTAATGTGTCTATCATGCCAATCTTTTTCTCGTGCCTTCTGCACTTTCTAATGGAATTCGGCGATGAATATGTCTTCCTCTAAGGCAAGCAGCTGTGCTAGCCTTTCCTCCACTGTGTCTGTATCAGTCATCCCGGTAATCTGAGCGATTTTTAAACTGGGAAGAATATAATCCATAGGCATAACATCCTCCTATCCATACACCAAGCTGAAAGGTGTGTGTCCTGTAAGTTTCTTGCATGTGGTCCTATATGCCCATAATACAGCATTAACTCTGAGGTCCCAATCATTCCTTTGGCTGTTGCAAATTTTAGTAAGAGTGTTTTCTAAAATCTTATTAAAGGCCTCCACTGTACCATTAGCCTATGGGTGGTAGGGGGTGCTCTTATGGTGCTGAATCTAGAATTCTTCTATCAAGGCCTCAATGGTGCGGTTCAAGAAATGTGTGCTTTGATCGCTCATCAAAATTATAGGGCAGCCAAATCTACTAATGATGTTCTCAAAAAGGAACTGTGCAGCTGTAGTAACATCACAATTTCTTACTGCTTTGGCCTCTGCCCATCTGGTGAGGTACTCTGTTTCGGTGATAATATATCTCACACCAGTGCGCTTTCCTGGTGGGTTGATAGGACCCACAAAGTCTATAGCCCACTTGTCAAATGCGCACAGCATAACCTGCGGGTGCAGCGGCATTTCATCTCGTCGCGAGGGTTTTCCCACCCTCTAGCAGATATCGCAGCATCTGCAAAAGTCCTTGGTGTCCTTATGAAACATAGGCCACCATAATCTTGTATCTAGGATTTTCTGCGCAGTCGGCTTTCCTGCGAAATGACCTCCCACGGTTCCTGAATGTGCCTCTCTGATAATAGCGTCTTTTTCATGCGGCATCACACATCTGCGCAAAACTTCATCTGGTCCTAACTTGTATAGGTGTCCTGCGATCAGGGTGAAGTCTACTGATTTAACAACCAACTGCTTCTTTTGCTTCTTAGTAAACTCATCAGGTGCCAATCTTGTAGTGAGAAAGTGAATAATATCAGCATAGTAGTCGTCTGCGATCTAGATAGAAGACAACTGCGCATCTGGCAAATTGTCCTCTAGGTTACTTGGCTCTTCTCCTGAGTCTATCTGCGACAGATGATCAGGTCCAGCATTCAATCTTCCTGGTTTAACAATGATTTCAAAATCATACTCCTGGAAGAGGAGTAACCATCTGCAGATTCTCCCCCCTAACACTGGCTTATTGACCAGATACTTCAATGTGGAATGGTCAGTAAACATCTTGAACGAGGCACCCAATAGGTAGTGCCTGAAATTCTACAATGCATACACCATAGCTAATCCTTCTCTTTCTATCGTGGTGTAGATCTTTTCTGCTGTCGATAGCTTTCTACTGGAGTATGCAACAGGATGATCAATATCCCCTTCTCCTGGTTGCATTAAGCCAACCCCTAGTGCGATGCCAGATGCATCCACATGTACATGAAATGGCTTAGTCCAGTCTGGAAATACTAGGATGGGCGCTGTAACCATCTTTTCTTTAAGTGTGTCTAGACTCTGTTGACATTCCTCATTCCATAGGAATTTTACATCTTTCTTTAGAAATTTCTCCATTGGTGCTATAATCTTTGCATAGCCCTTGATGAACTTTCTGTAGTACCTGGTATGACCAAGTACTGTCCTTAGTTGCTTAACTGAGTTGGGTGCTGGAAGATTTACAATGATGGCAATCTTTGCGGGATCTACCATCAAGCCTTGTCTGCAAACAATGTGACCCAACAAAATACCAAATGGTGCACAAAATATACATTTCTTCAAGTTTAGAGAAATCTGGTACTGCCTACATTTCTCTAACATCAGTCTTAGATCTCCTATGTGCTTGTCAATTATCCCAAATACAGTCCAATCATCAAAATATACTTCTAGAAACTTATGGATGTATTCTTTAAATACAACAACTACTACTCTAGAAAATATAGCTGGTGCATTCTTAAGACCAAAGGGCATTACCGTATATTGGAACGAGCCCCATTCTGTTGCAAAGGTGGTCATGGATCAATCTTCTGGATGTATTTTGATCTAATGGTAGCCTGAAAAGCCATCAGTGAAGGAGTAGACCTCCTCTCCTCCCACGTTGTCTAATACCTCATCAGTGAGCGGTGTCGAAAATGGATCGTGAAGCAATGCATCATTGAGCTTGCGCAGATCGACACAGATCCTGATGTCTCCTTTGGTTTTTTTCTCTTGTACAACCATGGGACTAACCCATTCACTTTCTTCTACCGGCTCAATGATGCCTACTACTAGCATCTTATCGATCTCGTCCTTTACTTTTTCTTTATATCGTGGATTTAATCTATATGGGCACTGTTTAACTGGTCTAACATCCTCCTTCAATGGTATCCTCATGACTCCCAGGTCTTCGACTATTCCCTTCATCTCTATGAACTTGGTGGGAAATAGGTCCTGATAGTCATGTAACAAGTCTGCAATCTGTCCGACTGTTTCATCGTTCCAATAGTCTCCAATAGAGGCAAATTTAGGTTCTGTATCTGTGCCAATATTGATTTTTTTTATCTTGATGGGCTCTATGATTGCTGGAATTTCTAACTGTGGTCCCTCAACATTGCGAGTCCCTTCTGACTCCGGAATGTTGGTGTCGCGAGGATCCTCATCCTCCTCCTTTGGTTCAGATGCAAAATTATAACACTCTAACGCCTCTTTTAGTTGGATAGCCCACTCAGGTTGAGCTGACACTGATATGGTACAATCCTCAAATATCTTACTCTTTATTACTTGTAGGGCCTGATCAACACTTGGATACTCAGATTCAAAAGCGAAGGTGAGTAGGAAGCTGTCTATCATAAGTGGCCATGTAGTTGTTCCCTTGCACAGTTCAGTCTCTGTATACCAGTTCCTTGGAACTGTATCCAAAGTATGAATGAATCGATGAACCCATTCATCCTTGGGAATGTCCGACCAATTCTGTTCACATGTCTGAATGTGTGATCTAGGGTCACTCTCTCCTGTGTATTTCTGCTGGACATACTCTTTGTCGTCAGAAAATCTGATTGCCATGAATCTCTTAATATCATCCCATGATGCGATGTTCTCTTTATGTGCATACCACCATCTTGCAGGTGTGGCTCGTACTACAAGGTCCATAGCTGCGATCCTCTGCTCGTGAGGAATCTGTTGTTCAAAATTCTCAAGAAAGTCCTGGATATCTATTAGACCATGAAACGATGGAATCTCATTGATCTTTGCGCCAATCCATCGCAGTGGCTTAGTCAAGTACGTGCATCTACGCGCTCAGAATTCGTGAAGTCTGTTCTGCCAGTTCTCTAGACCAACATCTGAATCTAATGTGCATGAGCTGTCGCATTGCCAACTAATATTCCCTTTTGCGGTTGGATTGATGTAGTCACTCTGGTTTGCGGTCATCTGATAGAGGCTCTCCATGTTACGTGCCTCCTCCTCTGCTCGGATAGGTTCAATATATCTAGGACCCTAAAAAGGATCCAACGGTGCGATGACCTGGATCTGTGCATCCTCAAAGGTCATTTGTCTTCTCTTTAGGTCAATAACGGCCATGTTACCGATCGCCCAATCAATGCCTAGTAGTGCTGGATATGGTCTACTATTGCCAATGATTTCTATAACTTCAAATTCCGCAAAGCTGCGAACTTTGTCAATGTCAACTGGCACCTGCGGTAACTGACCCAGGGGTGACACACACTGCTGATTAGCTAATATCAGATGGATAGGTGATCTGATTAACATAGGGCTACCCATCTATTCCCATGTCTGCTTAGTCAGAACATTTACATCTGATCCCAGATCTAGGATCACCTCATCCATTTCAAATTCTCCAACCTGCGTTGTGAGTCGCATCTCTCTTCTCGTTCTTGTATGTCCTGTAATATTATGAACAGCACACTGTGTACTGCTTACGGAAGAGGATGGCTGAGACTGATCTATAATGCGCTGGAGTTCCATGATAGCTTGCTCATTTCTTACAAGTTTTAGACAACTCCGCAGGAAGGAATGTACACTTCCTGTCATCTCATCCTCATCGCATCTTCCCGATGTGGTAGCCTGCGATGTCTATACAAGGCTATCGCCACAAGGTTCTTGCTACAGTACGCCCCTAGACGGTGGTACCTGCGATCCAGATTGCGTAGGGTCATCAAAGAAAGCCTTAGCTTCCTGAAATGTCTGTTTGTTCTTCTGCAGGTCGAGTGGTGTTGCTTTATTAGGAGCTCTGTGCACCCACTCCTGACCTGTGTTCTTTTCCGTCTCTTGTGATGTCCCATTAGTAGAAACACCGCTGCGAGTCACAATATTGACTCTTGGTTCTGGCTCTTCCTGCTCAGCAGTAATAAGCTGGATGTTCTGGTGTACTGCTGGCTTAGGTTCTCTGATCTTAGCTATCAAGGTAGGACACTCCTCTATAGTATAATCATAAGATTTACAATAGTTGCATGTGGTAATAGGGCTCTGACAGTCCCTAGCATAATGTCCCACAACTCCGCAGTTGTAACAAGTAACTGGTCCATGACCACGGCCAAAACCTTCTCCTCTACCGAAGCCTCCTCCCCGGCCTTGTCCTTTGAATCCTCCTCCATGGCCTCCATAAGCTGGATCATGTTGTGGTCCTGCTGCTGGATCCTGTGTCTCTAACTGGACTCTATACAAGTCTTGCTTTGCTCCAACCATGAGATCATAGGCTCTACAATCATGTTCATCATGGCCTACATACTTGCAGAAGACGTAGTATAAGTTCTTAGGTGTCTGCACGTACTTCTGAAGTAGAGGGCAGTGGTGAGGTAGATGTCCTCGTGTTTTGCATATTTCACACCACGGTCCGTGGGTCTGTGGTAAGGGGTTAGGAGCCCCTGTTGCTATATATTCTACAAAAACTGGATAGTCATCTTTGGTATGGCCTTGTGCCTTACATTTTATGCACCATATGTCTTGCGCAACCTCTTTCCATTTCTTAAGCTCATGCAACTGTAGCGTGAGATTAGCCAACTGGTTTTGTAAGGTTGCCATGCCTGTACTGCTCTTAGCTAGAGGTGAAGCTTCTAGTTTCATCACCATCTCCAATGCGTCATCCTGCGTCTAGAGTTTCTGCTGCATTAACGGCAGTCTAATGTGAGGGAGTAGCACTGCAATAAACCATTCCTTATGCTGCTCCAGTGCGAACTCAAAACTAACTTGGTCGATAAGGGCTTTGAATTTCTGATCAAAGTCCCACACCGAATCTGTAGGTAACTGCTTGATGTCTTTGAGTTCTGTAATGCACTGTGAATCAGACTTAGGTTTCTTAAACTCTTTAATCATGGTGGTCTTGACCTGGACAAGTGTCCTGGGTACTGTGGTATACTTTATATACCATGTTAAGGCTCAGTCTCTTAGTGTGGTGACCAACTATACAAGTTTAAGGTTATCGTCATTGATTGCTTTAATGGTCCACATGGCTTCACATAGAAACCAATGCTACTCTGGGTCTTCTGCCCCTGTTCCCTTAAATATAGGTAGCTTCATATCATCCCCCATTCTATTTCTATGTGGTGGATGTTGATGTACTGTGTTACTACCACTCGACGGTGTAGGTGGAGGTGATGTAGCGGTGGTAGGTACTATCTGTGAGCTACTGGATGGAGTTCCTATGGGATTGTTCTGAGTCCCGGTCTATTTATATGGGGTGTAAGGGTGGTAAGGGATACGCCCCTCTGTTCCTTCTGTGGTACTATGACTGTCTAGTTCTATCTGAACTGTCTTCAAATATTGGAGATCTGAAATCTACTTTATACTTCTTTCCACTATGTGTTCGTCCAATGTCATCAAAATCACTTTCAAACTCTTGTGACATTACTATTTCTACTTATTCATCTGAAACTAGATCCATTGTTCCTTTTCCATGTAATAGCATCTTAATGGACAAGTTTAAATATCTTAGGTACTTACCACAATATCCTTTGAAGAAATAGCACTCAGCCTCGCTGAAGCTTTTCCTCTGGTCAACTGCAAACTCTGTGAGAAAGCCTTCTAGCACACTCGCAAGCCAGAAGTCTACTGCCCTCGTGATAGGATTATCAAGGTTCTTCATGGTCTGAATCAGCTCCGGTGTCCAGACAATGTCTCTTTTCTTTTTGAATATGCTTGTATCAGTTAACTTTGATAACCAGTCAAAAAGCTCGTTCCTAAAGGTCGCAAAAAATATCGCATGCAGGTCTGTAATGATATGTTTGGGTAACCAGTCCTCTGTACTCAGTCTAGGACTCTTTTTCTCTCGTTCAACAAACTCTTTCTGGTTAGACCAAACCCACTCATTGAGTTCGTCTCTCATAGGACGCCACCACAACATCAGTGCTCTATTTGTTCAAAGTCGGCAACGGACCATTTGTTGGCTATCATGGGCAGACCCGGGTTTACTGTATTTAACCAACAACACCCCTAGCTCACTGGCCCTTTCGGCGATAGACCATGAAGCGGCCTGAAGTCTCACCCGAAGTGATTCTAATGGGTTGGCCAAGGACTCAAGCGTCTTGGACTAGGTTCTGTGGCATCCTATGTGTGACTCATAGCTCTGCTAGCCGTGAGGCCTCTCTCTCTGCACGTCACGCGACCCTTCTACTCGCGTCACATGATCTCCTCATCTCACAGCTCTTCTATCCACGAGATCTCTCATTTCCTCCTGTCGCGTGGTCCCTCTCTGCATTGTGCAATTTCCACTGAATCGTGATGACTCCAGCCTTATTGCATCGCCGCGCACCAGGAGACACGTAACTTTCTCCCCAACGCTAAGTCCTTAACCTACGGTATCGTGCACCGCAGCTCCTCTGCCGGTGCGGTATCGCCTCCCTGCGATATCCTACTCCCGCGGCTCAGCGCACTTAGCATTGTTTATGTCGAGTTGCAAGACTCAACATACCATAATGTTTAACACTATGACTAGTGACTGTTCAAGCAAAGAATAAATGAACCCGCATACAACATGCCAAACACTTCAACTTATGTTTATCCTTCTATATTACTGTGAACTGAACAATGCATTCATACATTCAACTGTAAACAAGGCTCATATAATAACTAACAGATGCAACAAATAAACACAACACATGAATCGATCGCATAACACTTGATTTTAACGTGGTTCACCTCCAGGATGGAAGTTACATCCACAGAACTGTGTTTCTATTATAGCTCAGGGGAAGGTAAACACAGTTCTGCTGCACCGCATATGCAGCTTGAGATCTTCTAGGTAACTCCACACACATCCTGGAGCCCTTCTCTCTTAGATCTCTTTTCTATCTCTATATTGTCTCTCTTACAATATACTCTTTCCTCTCTATCAATCCCTGTGGATTGTTACAATACAAACTAACAGTAAGCTAACAGAATACTGATGATCTGACTAGCTGGATGGCCTAAAATGCCCAAAATGCCAACCTTTTACAATACAAAATACATCCCTTTATAGGCGGCCCGAAGGTCTCACCATTACAACACTGTGGGCTTGTCCCAACAGTAACCCAAACCCTAACTAGTGACAGTCGCTGTATCTGTAGTTTGAGGTAGCTGCTATCCGTCACACCATAGATCTCTACAGTCTTCCATGATTCCTGGTGCTGACCATGGGTACTATGCACCGCTTCCCTTCACCACAGCTTCCTGCAGTCTTCCATGCTTCCCAGCGCTGACCATGGGTACCGGCGCTACTTCCCTATCTGTCCTTTGTCTTCAATACCTCGGCCTCATTGCTCCTTTTCCTTTATGAGGGTAGCTGATCCCTCCTGTCGTCTGCCACCGCCTTCAATGCAGTGGGTGAGCTCTCTCTTCTCGGCTGCTCAGGTACCGTCATCTTCCTTGACTTCTCTGCCTTCTACAGTCACGGTTTCTAGCTATGCTTTGTAGCTAGAAACCTGCTATGGCGTTGTAGCTCTGCTTCTTATATCTCTGCCAAAACTATCTATCCGTCAAAATAGCAGCTTCTTCTGTAGCTGTGGGACCCTAATCCAACAACTTCCATACCTAGAAAATAATGCATCATACCCAAGTCCTTCATTTCGAAATCAGTAGCAAGCTTTCTCTTCGTATCAGCAATCAACCCATCCATACCTATCACAAACAGATCATCTACATATCATAGAAGTATCACTGGGTTGCCATCTTCAACCTTGTAGTAAAGGTTGGAATTTGCTTTACTCTTGGTAAAGCCCAAATTGGATAGAAAGCTATCGATTTTGCCATACCATGTCTTGGGTTCCTATTTCAAACGATACAGGGATTTCTTGAATCTGCATAAATGAGACTCCCTATCATGTGTCTCAAAACCGAGTGGCTGTTCTACATACACTTCCTCTTCCACTACACCATTCAAGAAAGTAGTCTTGACATCCATCTGGTGTATCTTCCATTTCATCACTGCAACCAGAGAAAGTACTGATCTAATGGAAGCGTATCTGGCTACAAGTGCAAAGGTTTCTTCATAATCTATTCCTTCTTTCTGAGAGAAACCCTGAGCCACAATTCTTGCCTTATATTTTTCAATGCTACCATCTGCAGCATGTTTGATCTTGTAGATCCATTTGGAAGTTACAACTAACTTCCTATCTGGTCTTGGGACAACATCCCAAACATCCTTCTTCATGATCGATTGGTATTCTTCGATCATGGCATCCTTCCATTCTTTTCGTTCTGCCGCTTCTTCATAACTGGAAGGTTCTTTATCAATGAAATCACATAGTAATGCTACATACCCGGAGCAGGATTTGGTCCTCTTTCTTTCTTTGTGATTCTCTTCTGGAGCCCCATATCTTTTCACACCTTGGATAAGTTCTCATACCCAAGAAGGTTTCCTCTTATGAGGATTCTTCTCTAGAGTTGGATCTACAGGTCTTTGTGGTTCTTCAAATTCTCGGTCTTCTTCTTGAGTTTCTTCATTCATGGTTGTATCATGAATTCTAGGTGCTTCTGCTTCTTTACGTTCTTTACCAGGTCTCTTTCTAGATTTGTTGTAAGCTATGTCTTCATCAAATGTTACATCCCTGCTGATGTCAATCTTCTTGTATCCTGGGAAATATATTGTGTAAGCCTTCGAGCTTTCAGAGTATCCCACAAATATACCCTTCTTTCCTGAAGGATCTAATTTTGTTCTCTTCTCTTTTGGAATGTGTATGTACACTGGACAACTGAATATTCTGAGATGGATGACTTATGGTTTCTTGTCAAAGAATACTTCTTTAGGAGTCTTGTTCTCAAGTACTCTATGTGGAGTACGGTTCTGTACATACACCGCTGTTCTAGCAGCTTTTGCCCAAAGATGCATAGGAAGGTCTTGATCATGAAGCATTGCTCTTGCAGCTTCCATGATAGTTCTATTCTTCCTCTCTGCAATCCCATTCTGTTGTGGATTGTAAGGAGTGGACAACTCCCTCTTAATCCTTGATTCTTTGCATAGCTCTTTGAATTCATTTGAAGTGAATTCTCTGCCATTATCTGATCGAATGGTCTTGACCTTCTTTTCAGTATGGTTCTTGATCAAGGATTTGAATTCCTTTAATTTGTTGAATACTTTGTCTTTGTTCTTCATGAAGTAAATCCATGTCTTCCTAGAAAAGTCATCAATAAAAGAAACATAATATGCATACCCGCTTAGTGAGTTTGATGACATAGGACCGCATACATCGGAGTGGATGATTTCCAAGATTCCTTTTGCTTTGCTTTTGTTGCTTGGAAATGTCTTCTTTGTATTCTTTCCTTTCGCACATCCTTTTAATACCCCATCATGTTTTCCTTGGATTTCTAGAAGACCTTCAACTACTTTGCTTGCAATAGGTAGTGCTCTGTAATGCACATGTGCAAGCCTTCTATGCCAAAGTTCACTTGGCTCTACTGTGTGATGGACTAAGGCTTGTTCTATATGGGCCTTTAATTTGTACAATCCTCCTTCTTGTTATCCAATCACTACCGCATCATCGATATTCTTTCCCTTTGGCCACATGATGACTTGACCATCTATGAATGCAACCCACATTCCTTTTGCATCTAATGTGGATATGGAGAGGAGGTTCTTCTTGAGTCTTGGTACAAACAATACTTCTTTCATTGTTAGATACTTTCCAGAGTCTAGCTTATAGGAAGATTCCTCACTACCTTTTATTGGATATTGGTAGTCATCTCCTAGCTTCACCTTGTGAGGTGATTCATGTTTTGACAGTCTTACAAAGGATTCCTTGAATCCAGTCATATGTTTGGAAGCCCCACTGTCTATAAGCCAATCATCACTTCCATGAGTAATGTTAACTGTGAGAGCAGAGATCAAAAAATATTCATCCCCGCTTGAAGAATCTTCACTTTCATATCTGGTTCTTTTCTTGGATGGTTCATCATCCTCTGCAGCATGAGCATGATGCCTTCTTTTGTTGCTCCTCTTTGTTAGCTTTTGTTTCTTAGGAAAATTCCTTGTATAGTGTCCTGCTTCATCACATGTATAACATATGATCCTAGATAAGTATTTTCTAGTGTTATCTTTATGAGAGTGCTTACCTTTGAAGTGATGAGATCTTCTTTTGGTTGTCTTAGAGTGTGACTTGGAGTGTACTGTGAAAGCTTGATCTTCACTTCCCATCTTTTCTTCTCGAGCTACTATCCGAGCTTCTTCTTGAGAGAAATATTCCCCTAGTTTGCTGAATTTGACTAACTTCTTTCTAGCACATATTCCTTGGATGAAAGAATCCCATGACCTAGAGAAGGCCATTCAAGGTAGTCATCACAATCTCTGCATTTTCCACTTCTTCATCTACTGCTTCTAGTTGTTCCTTGATCTGAGAAAGTCTTGTGAAGTAATATTGGATTGTTTTTGCATTCTGAATCTTCACATTCTTCAGTTGGTTTCTCAGAGTCATCTTTCGGTTTATGTTCTTCCCTTCAAACAATTTGGTTAGGGAATCAAACATAGCTTTAGGTGTCTTGAGAGAGGACACCTGTGGGATAAGGTGATCCTTGATAGAATCAGCAATGATCCTCTTTACCATAACCAAATTCTTCTTATGCAAGGCCTTAGCCTCATCTCCCTCTGGAACTAGAACCTCCTCATGGATGTAGGAGTCTAACTCATTTTCTTCTAGGACTAGGGAGATCCTATACTTTTAGGATCGGAAGTTATCATCTCCCTCAATATTTTCATCAAGATTGGTATGATGAGACATCTTAACTGAGAACCTCAAATGGAAATACAAAATATTTTAGATCTTACCAGGTCAAGATGTCGGATCTGAATTTTGAGCTGAAATCCTGCAAAGCTGGTTCAGGAGCAAATTAGGGTTTTTATTTTTTGGATTTATTTCCACCCAAATGCCTTGAAATTTATCCCTAACTTCTATTTTGGTGAGGAGATCAATCCAGGCCTGGGATCACTAAAAAATTCCTCTTCTGTGAAAAGCCCTAATTTTCGGCAGGAGTGACAGGTCTAAAACTGAAAAACCTCAGAATTGTATTCTGTTTTGACAGAAAGATGTGCCCTAAGGAGGAGAGTTATTCCACCTTACTTTTGCTGAAAATATATGGAGAGAGATCCACAAAGTAGGAATCCCTAGTTCCTGCAGCTGCATAGTGTCTTCTTCTCAGGTTAGCTCTGATTCCATGTTAGTTTTGCAACATTTAAGCTAGCATTATATGGATCTTTAACTGAGAGAACAACAAGCACATCAATAAAAAACAAGAGACAATGAACATCATGTTTTTCCTCGGGGAAACCATAAATGGAGAAAACCCCACAACTTCCTTAGATATATAATCAACACAAAAGGTAAAACCCCAAAACAGTAAGATGCACTCCCGACAGCAGTATCCTTCTTCTTCTCTAGCCCCAGTGTCTTCTCCTTCCTCAACTATGCGCTACATTTGAGTGTGTAAGTGATGTGTGCTAAATAGAGAGTCCGGCTCTCTATTTATACTAATCCTGACATGACTAAAACCCTACTAGGGCTGAGCTCTACTAGGAGAGTCTAATAACCCTAGTGCCCCGGAACTGCGGGGACTTTAACCATTAGACAATAGGAGGGTTACCCATAATGAATTGACATGACTTGTTTACATTATTGATCCTCCTGATTGAAACATCGGGGCATGAAAACATGACTCAATTACATTATATATACATCCTGGAATAAACAACAAGTCACAATACATTCTGAAGTTACAATTACATCAACAAAACCCCCTATTTATACTATTTTACATGACCACGCAGGGTCGACTGCATACAGGCAGTATGTTAATTGTCACCATCAACCACCCCTCAATTTACAACTGTGGCGATCATGACCTAACATGAGGTACTAACGGCCTTACTTACAGCATGCATTCACTCGTGTGGCATCCGTCGACTTAAGCCGACTTCAACACCCATGATCGTCCTGTCACTTTCAACCGTTATTATACACTTGTGCTACTGCTTTACCTTGTGACATATTCCTTCTGTGAAGTTTCCCCTTACCACGTAGGTGACATATTTTGTGCCTATTCCTTCTTCTACGCATATTTCTTCTTCCGCATAGTTTCCTTTGTCTGCACAGATTTCCTTGTCCACGCGGATTTCTTCTATTCCTTCTGCATGCTTTTGTTTCCTTGCTTGTGCTTGCAATGCGGATTGATTCTTGTGTGTTTCTTTACTTGTGCTTTCCCCAGGCCCAACATGCCCCCAACACTCACATGTGGCTCTTCCTAAGCCACGAAGCAATGGACGTGGTAGGTGGCGCAACATGCACAACCGTTTCTTTGAATTTTTTTTTTCGCGCACCTTTCTCCTACTTCCTCTCTTGCATGTTTTGTCACTTGTGTTTTTTTTTTGGGGTGGTGTTTCCTACACCACAGCCTCATCACATACTTACAAAAATTGAATTTACACAACTTCTTCACTGACATCATTTGAAGAGTGTACTTCCAGAGGGTTTTCTTCTGCTTGCTGCAGCTCATTTTTCTGCTGTTCTTCCCGATCCTCTTCATCTTTCTTTTCCTCTTCTTGTCATAGTCTTGTGGATCGTTCTCAAGCCATGTCAGGTAGAATGGGAGTTTCACTACCATCTTTCTCCATATTTCCTAGAAGTTCCCAATTGGTGATTGCATGTGCGTAGCTGTTTCTAATCACCGTCTTTTCCATAGATATGAACTTTGAAGAATGAATCATTGTCCCTATTGAAAACCAAAAAATTCCTGAATTCAAGGGGGTGATCAGGGACGAATGATTCCCAACCTTTGACCAAATTCATATCGGCATCACGGTTTATAAGCCATATCAAGTTGGGCTTGTTCGTTAGCCCTGCAGACTTAGTCAAGTGGGGCAATAACTTGGATCCCCATCGGATTCCTTCTGGGTGTTGTAGCCAGGGCTGCTAACCAACTAAAAAATAAATAGCCAAGTATGAATTTTCCAGAGACTTCTAGCTTGGTTGAAATAAATTACAGACTTATAACATCCCCATTATTCCCATCTTTGGGGATAACCCACACACTAAAGGTTGCAACAACTACTTTATCCGACAGAGCTGCTCGCCATGGCACACCCCAACCCATCTGTAACTGGTGCTAAGAAACACAACCAAGTGATGTTGGATCTAGGTGCACCTTTATTTTATAAGAGGAGAATAGGTTCACATGCCATCCTGTCTTATCCAGGTGTATCATTAGGACTAGACCCTCCTCTGGCGTACCAAATCTACCTCTCAGATTTGCTATGATTAACCTTGTCATTGTTTTCCCGCACATGACGAGCTAGTCATTCCGTCCAGGGCGATGTCCTGTCATGAGTGCCACTTCTTTTTTTTGAATTCTTGTGCATTTGAAGGTCTGTTGGTGGCTTCCATCTATCTTCCACTAACCGCTAGTTGTCTCCTAGCTGGTTTGTTGGCGAGCTTATAGCGCACCATTCTTTAGCACAACTTCCTCTTTCCGCGCCAGGTTGCGTTGGAGATGCCTCTTCTCATATGTGTTTTTTTGTTGTTGTGTGCCTCACCCTTATGGGGCCTATTAGTGCTAGAAATTCTTCCTAGACTAACACAAGAACAAGCTAACACAATCTCAAACAAAAATAAAATAGAATTGATTTTTTTAGGGTTATGGTTTATAGTTTTGGTTAAAAAACTTCATTAACGAGGAAAAACAACAACAAGCTAATACATAACTAAATTATGCACAAGTAGATCAAATGGGGATCAAACACATTCCAATAAACCATACACATTACACATGAAACAGTAATTTCATCCACAGGCTATAAGCATTTACATGAATAAAACCTTTAAACAAGAAATGAAATTATAGACCGAGTAAAACCTGATTAGAAATGAGACAACATAACCGGTAAAATGGCTTATCACTTTATATATAATCAAAAAACAGTCATTGGCTTACATAAGAGTTGTGGGTGCCAACTTGAGATATCATAGCACAAAAAAGGCCTCTCCTTGTGTGAAAATTCGAACCACCCTAACCTCTCATTTCTTTCTTTTAACTTTGTTTCATCTCAAAACAGTTACATAACTAACTAACTGAATTTAGGATAAGATTCGAAACTCCTACTAAGATGATTTTCTTTTCAAAATAACAATTTACTATTACAAAAGTTAACTACATGACACCTATCAGTAGTAATCCTTATAGCTTCTTGGCTGCTTCAGCCAACAATGCTATCCCTTCCAAAGCTTGTGATTTATTCTTGGTTCTTTGCTGTTCAACCTCCAAGTCTTCAACCTTCTTCGATATTCTTAGTTATTTGCTGTTCTGCCTCCAAGTCTTCAACTTTCTTCAACCTTCTTCCTCCTGAATTGTTTGATTCAATTCCTTCAATTGATTTTGATTCTGCTTATTTATTCTAAGAGCTTCCTTCGAAACAAAAATTTACTCCTGATAATGAGTGTTTATGTCATTTAAGTCTTCCCTTAATCTTTTGTCAGTCATGACTAAACCTTAATTTGTTTCACTCAGAAAAGTGATTTGATACTTGCACTGCTTCACTTTCTGTAGATTCTCAATCTCAGAATATATATATAGTCCCTCTTTTGTTGTAGAGGTCTTGTCTAATAACCATGGAATGTTCATTTTTCTAAATATCAAATCATCATCTTCATCTTCTTTATATGATTCCTCTAAAAGAACTTCTAGAAGGCTAAATTTTTTAGTACTGCAAACCTTTGGTTGCTTTGCATCCTTGTCTTTGCTTGGTGATGATTTTGGAGTTACTGAATGTTCCTTTCTACTCTGAACCATATTAGAATCTAGGTCTTCTTCATTCTCCAAGTCTTCTTGAGATGATGAGTCTTCAATTACAGTCACTTTCTCTTTAGCAAATTTTGGATTTAAAATATTTTTCTACCAATCCTTAACTTGTTTTTTGCTCTTATTTTAGGTCTCCATCTTGTTTCAACTCCTCCTAGCATTACTAATGATTTTCCTTGATACCTAACAGTTGAAAGTTGTACCATTTCACATTTTAATCTTGCTGCGAATGACTCTTCTTTAGATTTTTCACTTGAACTCAGTGGGTTCTCAGCTTTCAAATTGTTTGTAACAGGAAATTCCAGTATATTTTCTTGTACATCTGTGATATTTTGATTCTATTCTAAAGGAATCTTACCCTCTTCCTGCTTTGTATCAACTATATGTATTTCTTCTACATTCTCTGAAAATGGCTCCTGATTTTCATTAATTGTTCCTCTATTCATACACAGAGTCCTCAAATTTATGGGTTGAAACTTCTTCTTGAATACTATCTTTCATGAGTTCTTCAACTGTTTCTCTTTTTAATCTCTTTGCAAGGCAATGTTGTTTGTTCATTTGTCTCTTCTTGGTTTGACCTTCTTGTTGAGTTTAAATTCCGGACCAAAACACAAAGTGTTCCTAGGTTCTACCCTTTGTTTGAAGAAGTGTGTCAACAATCAATTTTAAAATACCATGATGAAAAATAGACTTTTGAGTGTGATATTTATGCCCTTTCACTCGATTTGACATTTTTTGTAGGCTCTTCAAAAAGAAAAAGGGTAATTTCATCGTTGATTCTTGATTTAGATGTTGGAGGAATCTAATGTGATACTTGAAAACTAAGGCAAATCTTCCTTCATAGGTAATGTAACTCTGTATAATTCTGATAACCTCTCTCCATTTAGGCTTGAATTTCTATAACTGAACACCCTTGCCCTAGTCTAGAGTTCCAACCTTTGGCACTAAGAAATCTTTTCAATTGAAAGTAAAAGGTATCTTCTTAACCAAAATTCTCCTTCACTTGCTATACCTGTGGCATCTTCAATTAACTCTCTAGTGAGTTCAAATTTGAGGGTTTCAAATGTAGCAATGTTCTTAGCAACACATTTTGCAAATCTGTATGAAAATTCTAGGCTGAAACCATTAATTCTATGGAAAAAATCAGACCAACCAGCCCTTTGAAAATTTGCTGCACACTGAGGAAACTCTTCTGCCTAGCCGGTATCCATGGGCTCAGCTCTATTCATTTTACCACTCTTTTTCATTTCTACCGTGAAACCCTAACCTGCGAATTTCTTTCTAAAATAGTTGAAAAATATTTTTGAAAATGCTTCACTACAGCAATGAAACTGGAAGGTGAGTAAAATTGATACAACAACTTCAATTTTTTTAAAAATTTCCTGTACAAAATAACCCTCTGTCAATGCAAATCACATTTGAGTTAATAATTTCCCTGTCTGGTTACACACCTGTCATGATGATGATCCTCATTTTTGAACATACGCTCTCATGTCTTCATATGTTTCCATTAGAGCTCCACATTTATCTCTTCAACGACCACGCTTACCCCCAATTCCTTCAATAATTTTTGTCCAATTGAAAAATGACAGGTGGGCACACGATCTTCAACAATCCTGTCAACTGCTTGTTCAACTGTCACTATTATTAATGGGTTCTGAACCCCTACAATATTATGTTTTTAAGGGATTTCATTGATTCATCTTTCCTACGGCCATGATTCTCCTTCATAACCCTTTCTTCCTTTCATGCACTTGTCACAATTATTACTGATCTCTATACACATATCACTCCATCCTTATAGGTGTCGAATGAGTCCTCCTACTTTCGATTACTTAGCAGCACCATTATTTTCCATGATTTCACAAAATGAGGTTCTTGTAGCGCTACCGTTTTTTAACCTTCAGTCCTACGCTACAGGAATCTTGTTTCATATAATTTTAACAAATACCTTAAGAAAAGGGTTAGTAATAAAGCATCATACTTGAAATAAAATTTTATTATAAGCTTTTGAAAGTTTAAAGATGTATATATTAACTAATAAACCCAAAAGATGAGCCTTTAAGACCAAAAATAATGAAATCATTCAACCATTAAAAGAATTAAATCCAACAAAAACTACTGATTGTCAAAAAATTACTAAAACCAACATAAAATGTAAAATCATAATAAACTAAAATTTGAAAATTAGGACCAAATAGAGTAGATAAACTAAGAACAAAATCTATTTCTAACATCGGCTCTTGCTGCAGGATGAAGTCCTCCTTGTGAGGCTTCAAAAACCTGTAGACTAGTGCCTCATGCCATCTAACTAATCCTATTTGCTACTCTGCAAAAATTCCATTGGGTTATGGAGTCTTTATGTAATCTCTGTCACACCGGTATGTACAATGAAAGACAATTCTTTTACCTTCATTAGATGTAAAAGTGCTTGAGGAATCGTCCATTCACTGGATTAGACAATTCCTCACCCTCCAAGTTCTGCAATATGAAGATATTGTTCTCCAACAACTTTGAAATTATGAAAGGACCAAACCATAGATTGTCAAATTTACCATGCTTACCTTTTTATTCCTTTCGAGCATCCCACCTTAAAACCATGTCTCCATAAGAAAAGGTATTCTCCTTAATCTTCATGTCAAACCTTTCTTTGATTTCCTTTCTATATATTTGAGCCTTTTCTTCTACAGCTTCACGTTCTTGTTGTAATTCAATAAGTGAAAAGATTATCCTTTGAATATCATTAGCTTCCTCCAAACTATCTTGAAAGAATTTTATTATTGGAAGACCTAGCTGAACTGGAAATACAACATCAGTGCCATACACTAATTGAAATGGAGAGGAACCAATTGCCTTCTTTATTGATGTAATTTTAACTTTGGAATGTATTCACTTGTATATCTTATGCATTGTACCCTGATGTTTATTCCGGGAAGTGTTTGTAATGTAATTGAGTCATGTCATGCCCCGATGTTCCGATCGAGAGTTTCTATAATGTAAACAAGTCATGTCAAGTCATTGTGGGTAACCCTCCTATTGATCAAGGGTTAAAGTCCCCACAGTTGTGGGGCCCTAGGGTTATTAGACTATCCTAGAGAAGTCGACCCTAGGTGAGTTATTGTAAGTCGGGGCAATAGTCCCCACCATTGTGTTAAGGATAACCCTCCTTGTTGGTCGGAGGGGAAAAGTCCCCACAAGTTGTGGGGCACTAGGGTTATTAGACTCTCCTAGAGATGTCGGCTCTAGTAAGTAATTATTAACTGAGGCCGCCATGTTGGAGAGGACATTAAGTGAACGAAAGAATATAAATAGAGAGTGAGCCTCTATATTTATCACACACACATTCACTCATTAGGGTGCATGAGTGAGAGAGAAGTTGCTGGGACAAGAGAGAGACTAATGCTATTGAGAGATCATCTTTATGTTTTCGGGTTTTGCTTTTGGTGCTGATTCTATCTTGGAGGAATTTGTGGGGTTTTCTCCTTTATGGTTTCCTCGAGGAAAATTCTTTGTGTCTCTTGTCTCTTGTGTTTATTGCTGTGCATGTTATTCTCTCAGTTAAAGATCCTAAGATCATAATGCTAGCTTGAATGATAAAAATATAACATGGTATCAGAGCTAACCTAAGAAGAAGACATTATGCAGCTGTAGAAGCTAGGGATTATTACTTTTGGGTCTCTCTCCACAATCCATCAGCAAAAGTATGCTAGACCGGCTCTCCATTGAAGGGCACATCTTTCTATCGAAGCGAAATTCGATTCCGAGCATTTTTCAGTTTTTGGTGTGGGAAATTAGGGCTTCTTACAGAAGAGGATATTTTGAGTGAGCCCAGCATAGGATTTATCGCCTCATAAAAATGAAATTTTAGAGACCTGGGTCAAGATTTTTGGTTGGGTATAACTCCGGGAAAGTCAAACCCTAGTTTGACCCTGAGCTGGGAAAACCCTAAATACTAAAACTGATACGTTTTGGTACATTCGATATATCGCGGGATTGGAGAAGGATGAGGAGCTGAAAATTTCACAGGATGAATATAAATTACTAATTTACATTGTATCCAAAATTTAGCATTAGATTCACTATATTCTAGGTGATATGTTCCCTCAAAGTTAGGGTTCCAGCCTCTTCCAGGATTCATCCCAAAACAGGACACGTGGTGAGAATTGCTATATCTCGGGCTACCAAATTCCAAATGAAATTTATGAAGATGTTACATAAATGGCATGGAATTTAATTTATGTGGTCCAATTTTCATACCGAGAAGATGATACAGGGACACGTGGCAGTCCGTACAACTTCACCGTTCTGAACAGTCCTGTAATAGGTCACCTTGGGAAAATGATCATAAGTCGCAATTGGTGAAACAAATTCTTATTAAAACTATGGTTTTGGAAGAGGGACATTATATGATACCTTTGTGTGAATTTTCATACACATAGGAGTATTAATTTTGGAGATATCACAGAAACAATATCAAGCATTTCTGCAGAAGAAATTGGTAAACTAGGGCTTCCTATTCCGGGAGCTTCCCTCCACTGTTTTTAGAAAAGGAGTAAATTGGACAGCTAAAATTGAAGAGGTATATATTTCTATCCAATCAGATCTAAAAGATTCCAAGTTTTGAAAATTAGGGTTTATCCGACAAACCCTAGATTAGCCAGCTCCGGAACCAGGACGGACACCTCAAATCGGTGAGATCTAATCTTTTGCTGTTTTCATTTGAGGTTCTCATTTCAAAGTGATCTATCACATCAGCTTGATGATAATATTGGTGAAGTTGACAACTTCCAAGCATGGAAGTATATGATCTCTCTAAAGAAAATGAATTGGACACCTACATAAGTAGAGAGGTTCCAGTTCCAGAGGGAGATAAGGCTAAAGCCTTACTCAAGAAGAACTTGGTCAAGGCCAATAAGATCATTGTTGATTCAATAGAGGATCACCTTATACCACAAGTTTTTTCCCTAAATACACCAAAAGAAATTTTTGATTCCTTGACCAAGCTATTTGAAGGGAAGAACATAAATTGGAATATAACTTTGAGAAAACAGTTGAAGAATGTGAAGATCCAGAATGCAGAGACCATATAGTCATACTTTACATGGGTCTCTCAAATCAAAGAACAACTTGTAATAGTAGAAGAAGAAGTGGAGAATGAAAAAGTGGTGATAGCCACCTTGAATGGCCTCCCAAGAACATGGGATTCATTCATGTGAGGAATGTGTGCCAGAAGGAAGTGATTACTTTCAGTAGACTCTGGGAAGAGCACACACAAGAAGAAGCTCAAATTATAATAAGAGAAAAGAATATGGGAAGATAAAGATCTCAGTACCCAAATAAGATCCCTCAAGCAATGAGGAATATGAAGATCTCAACTCTTGAAGAACCTCTTATTCATCTTATCATTTGGATAAGAAATGATGCTATTATGAATGAATAATACGATGAAGCTGAAGGCTCAAGAAGGAGTCTGCCCACGAAACAAATAAAGATAAGTATTCAATTGTCATTTCATGATATTGTTTTGATTATGCATTTGTTTATATTCAGTTGATGTATTATGCATGATAGAATGTTTGCATTAATGACAGCATACTACTAATATGCATGTGATCGGTAAGTATCTCATGGTGCTATAAAACTCTCCATTGCTACTTATCTAGAATGAAACCTCTTTGCTGACATATTGGATTAGTGCACAATCTCAATGTTGTCCTGGTAGAGATGGAAGGCATCTAGAAAAGTTTCGTGAGATAGGGATGAATGTTGTATTGGATAAAATAGTTGCATAATGATATATTTATGCATAATAATTTTCCATTATGAATATGCCTTATGAAATGTTTCTAACCATACAACTAATGCATTTTACTTATAAGTAAGACCGCATACATAATTGCCTACAAGCAAAGAAGGATGAGACTTGTTTAGAAGAACAAGTGATGACAGTTCAAGATGAAGAATAATATGATGAATACAGTGACATCATTGATGTAGAACCTTCCAGCTATGAAGAAGTAACCAAGAAGAAAGGGAAGACCAGTTCAAGAAGAATGATGTCTAGGGTGCAGTATCGATACATGAAGGGAAGTTCGTAGTTCCATCATGTAGTAGATGGAAACATCGTGGGATACAAGGAAAGATTCGTAGCACAAGGCTTCTCATGGATAGAAGGCATAGACTACGAAGGGACATTTGTAGCCAGTGGGAGTTGAAACACATACATGATGAGCTTGATGAAGATCTTAACTTTTGCTACAACGTTGAAGATGAAAGTCTATACAATAGATGGATACATAGAATATTAGTAGCATAGGAAGTTACTTTTCACTTTGGTATAGAATGTTTCAGTGCATAGAGTACGGAAGATAGAGGGAGTATGATGCTCCACTTCAGAGAGAGTGACTATAGAATATCATGAGGTTCAACATGGTATGACAGGATGGACATATTACTGATGACTCTAGGCTTTACTGAGAGTAAATAGGATTCCAACCTTTGCTTCAAGGTTAAAGGAGGAATATCAGTGATGCTCCTGTTATCAGACTTGTTCCTAATAGAAAAGAGGAACTCATTAAAGTTGCAAGGAGGAGACTTGCTGCTGAGTTCGAGATGAAGGACTTTGATATGATGCACTACTTTCTAGGCATGGAGGTGTGGCAGAATATCCCTGGAACAAGGAAATAATGTAGTAGAGATCCTAAATAGGTTCAGGATGAAGGACTGCAAGGCCATGACCACACTTATGGCATCGAACCTGAATCTATTGAGTGTTGTTTCATCAGAGTCGGTTGATGCCACGATGTATCGTTAGATTATTTATTCCTTGATGTACCTGATGAATATGAGACCAGGTATTTGCTTTGCTGTGAACACATTGAGACATGTTCACCTGATGGTTACAAAGCATGCAGTGAGGTACCTGAAGGGTACAGTTGATTATGGGCTCAAGTATGAGGCGAATCAGAATACTAACCTAGAGGGTTATGAGGATTTGTATTGGGCAGGAAGTTCCATTGATGGAAAGAGCACTTCGAGATGCTACTTCAGTATGGGATCAAGTGTGATCTCTTGGTTTGGTAGGATGGAGTCCTGCATGGCGCTAAGTACAACTGAGGCAAAAGATGTTGCCACTTGCTATTTGGGATGTAGTATGTTTCTTTTGAAAAATACTATTTGATTTGATTAATCTAACTTGCAGTTTTGTATGATGCAGAGAGGAGCAGTGAAGCTCCAGTATGTGATCTAGATAGAGATCTCTTGAAAGAGGGAGTTCTAGCATAGTCGGTAAGATAGGTTGTCTAAGCATGAATATTGGTGAAGCTCGTAGGTTGCTCAGATGTAAACAGACTTATAGGTTGTCCTCGGATGTAGTTCATCCTGGAGAAGCTCATAGGTTATCCTTGAACATAGTCATCCCTGATGTGATTTTATGCTAGAAATGACCAAAGTGAAGTTTGAGTACTTCAGGGAGAAGCTTGGTGTTCTACAGATTGAGGTTCCCTCCAAGGGGAAATGATGAGACCTAGAGCCATTCTGACATGGTGAGAGGATTAGGTTCCTTTCATGGTCAGATATAAGGGATGAGCCATTCTATCATGGTGAGAAAATTGGTTCCATCCATGTCAAATATGAGTGCTGATCCATTCTAATATGACTGTAGGATTGGTTCCTACATGATCAGATATAAGGGCTATTGCCATTCTCTGAATGGAGGTACCTGGTCAGTTACCAGGAATACTCAGTCTAGGACTGAGGTTCATTCTGATATGACTGTGAGATGTAGTCTCACATGATCAGATATAAGTCCAGGGACATTCTAATGTGATTGAGGGATGTGTTCCCACTTGATCAAATAAAAGGGCTATTGCCATTCTTTGAATGGAGGCACCTGGTCAGTTACCAGGGATCCTCAGTCTAGGACTGAGAGCCTTTTTGATGAGTCAAGGTTTGATGTAAGGGTTGTGCTATTTTGACAAGTCAAGGTCAGATGTAAGGGCTGTGCCATTCTAACGAGTCAAGGTGAGATGTAATGGCTATTCCATTATGACATGGTGAGAGGATGAAGTTCCTTCCATGGTCAAATGTAAGGGCTGGGCCATTCTGACATGGTGAGGGGATTAAGTTACTCTCATGGTCAGATGTGAGTGCTGGGTGTGCCTTTCTAATGAGTCAAGGTCAGATGTAAGTGCTGGGTGGGCCATTCTGACTTAGGGTCAGATATAAGCATTGAAGAACACCTACATGGAGGCTAATCCTACACACAGCATGAAAAAGGGCTGGCTATGTAGAACTTCCTGTGACAAGAAGAATCATGAGATAGCACTAGTGATGTTAACCTAGTGATGATCTAGATCAAGTGATGATCTAGATCCAGTGATGATGATCCAACAATGATGATCCAGATTGAGTGATGATCTAGATCCAGTTATGATGATCTAGATCGAGTGATGATCTAGATCCAGTGATGTTGATCTAGTAGTGATGATCTAGATTGAGTGATGATCTAGATACAGTGATGTTGATCCAAAAGAGATGATCCAGATCGAGTGATGATCTAGATCCAGTGATGATGATCTAGATCAAGTGATGATCCAGATTGAATGATGATGATCCAGATAGAGTGATGATCCAGATCTAGTAATGTTGATCCAGCATAGATGATCCAGATCAAGTGATGATATAGATCCAGTGATAATGATCCAGATCGAGTGATGATCCAGATCCAGATAAAGATGACTTGAAGATAAACATGACCTGAAGATGAAGATGACATTAGAGGAAATTTCAAGTCAAAATGGGCCTCCTAAAAAAAATTAATAAAATAAGAATTCAAATAATAAAATAATGTTTATTAATTTTGGAGGAAGAAAAGAAAAAAACTACTTTTTTGTTTTTATTTTTGACATATCTCCTCGTGTTTTTACTCAAATTTCGACCGGGAGAGCTCGTTGGATGCAGAATTAAATTCCGCATCCAACGAGTACGCACCCGACATACTTTTGATGGACCCCTCTACCCTCAAAACAAGAAATACCTGAAAAACGTGATGATGACATCATCATCACATTTTTCAGGTATTTCTTTTTTTTGGGGTAGTAGGGTCTATCAAAAGTATGTCGGGTGGGTACTCGTTGGATGCAGAATTTAATTCCACATCCAACGAGCTCTCCCAATCGAAATTTGATTAAAAACACGGGGAGATATGTCAAAAATACAAACAAAAAAAGTAGTTTTTTTTATGATACCTATCCCCAAATTTATATTAAAAAAATGTTTAAGACCTATACGGTATTTCAAATTTAAAGAAATTTCATTGGCTAACACATGATGACATGGGATTTGAGTTAAAGTTAAAAGGCCCATTTTGAGTTGAAATTTCCTCTAATGCTTGAAGATGATGAGAACTCGATGATGATCCAGATGATACAGAGAAGAAGACTTGTGCTGATAAATTGTGTCGAGAGAATACTTTCCTAGTTAAGAGGGAGTGTTGATGTAATTGTAACTTCAGAATGTATTCACTTGTATATCTTATGTATTGTACCTCGATGTTTATTCCGGGAAGTGTTTGTAATGTAATCGAGTCATGTCATTCCCCGATGTTCTGATCGGGAGTTTCTATAATGTAAAAAAGTCATGTCAATTCATTGTGGGTAACCCTCCTATTGATCAAGGGTTAAAGTCCCCATATTTGTGGGGCCCTAGGGTTATTAGACTATCCTAGAGAATTTGACCCTAGGTGAGTTATTGTAAGTCGGGGAAATAGTCCCCACCATTGTGTTAAGGATAACCCTCCTTGTTGGTCGGAAGGGAAAAGTCCCCACAAGTTGTGGGGCACTAGGGTTATTAGACTCTCCTAGAGATGTCGGCTCTAGTAAGTAATTGTTAACTGAGTTCGACATGTTGTAGAGGACATTAAGTGAACGAAAGAATATAAATAGAGAGTGAGCCTCTCTATTTATTGTTGGGGTGCGCACCTTAACGGTCCTTAATTTTGGTAACTCCGTGGTTTTTGTGGAAGCTTGTAAGTGGAGTTGTGACTCAAAATAGTCTTAGGGGTGTTGGGGTTGAGTCAAAGCCCTCTTTTTGTAATTTTCCATAATTTTCGGGTGTAAGACCATGATTTTGTAATAGCACACTTGTATAAATAGGCACTCATGTAAAGATGTCAAGATCATCTAATGAGATGAGGATCATGTGATGCGAAGCTAAGAGCTATTTTGGGTTTTAAGGTCAAGTCTCAGCTATGTGTGTGGACAACCTCTACAGCTGTGTGCACAAAGGGTTTTTGTAAGAAAGGTTTTACAGCTGAGTGCGCAGTTTTGGGTGATTAAGAGGATCTGCAGCTGAGTGCGCAGATCAGAACTATGATTTTGTAAAGAAGTTGAATAAAGCGTAGTTCTGTGGACGTAGCCCCTACACTGGGGGTGAACCACGTTATATATTGTGTTGTGGTGGCTCTTTTGTGTTGTTTCTATTATGTTTTTATGCTTTTGATAAGTAGGTGAATGCTAAAGTAAGATAAATGTTGAATATTAACTTCGCTGTGAACTCCCAGTTAAGGGTTAAGCAAGAAACGTCTTTTATCTAACTGCGAAGTTATTTAAGTAAATGTCGAAGCTCTATTTTGTATAAATAATTGTTGTTAATGCTAAAGGTACAGTAATATCCCTCTTCTACTTGCAGAAACCTGGTTCTGCGGCACCCCATACTTATTTCGGGTGAGACTACAACTTGTTCATAGGTTGTTGCCGAAAGGGCCAACAATGTGGGTATTTTGTTGGTGCGAAGATAATAGTATAAAACCTGGGTTTGCCCTATATCCCAACAAATTGGTTCCGTTGCCGGTTGAACTCAGTATCTGCTTTAAGAGGGATCTACGTCATACCTGAAGGGCTATGTTTTGGAGGCCCTTAGTAAAAGAAATCAGTGACTGGATTGAAGCTACCTATCAGAAATTTGCTGAACAAGAAAATAAGGATCCTCGTTGTAGCTTAGATGACTTCTTGCAAAGAATTTGTGATGGAGTTTGCCATCGACACAAGTACCTATTTTAGCGAAGCTGAAAGATAGTTTTTCAAAGGACCAAGGGGTAAGTACCTAAATTCATTTAGTTTGCAAATTAAAATGCTATTGGCTGAGAAAGGTATATTGTTGATTGAATCAGATTTCTAGATTTATTTTTACTAATCTATGTTTGCAAGTGAAAGTGACTTCGACGAGAAAAGTGGTTTGCTGCGAAGCAGTAAAAGATACAAGAGAAACCTAGAATCCTATACCCTAGGCCAGAATACCGGTTATTCCCCATTAAGTCCAGAAGACCCCGAATTTGAAGAAACCCCTTTTGTTAGAAACCCTCCTATAACTCTGCAGTGTAGATCTGTTACCCCTGAGAACCCGTCGCAATCTGAAAGTAACCCTAGCCCAAGTATTCCTGTCGCAGGTCAGTCTACCCCAGTAAGTTCGCCCCCCCCTCAATCCACTATGGCCCATATGACAGAAGATATCAAACTCCCAGTCTTCAAAGGAACTGGATCAGAGGATCCAAAATAGTTTTGGTTCTTATGTGAAGCTGTTTGGACTGCTAAGAACATTATGGATCAAGATATAAGAAGAGCGCAGCTGGTCACTTCTTTTAGAGACCGAGCTTTGACCTGGTTTATGAAGTTTTTCAGTACTCAGAACCATGTCTTGGCTGATATTTAAACATCAATGATAAAGGAGTTCAAGAAGCCTAAATCAGAGTCACAGTGTATAACTGAACTGAAAGAGATTCATCAAAGATGAGGTGAATCAGTTTGGGATTTTGATCAGAGGTTCAAAGTTCTGCTAGATCAAGTTAGTTTCACTATTGGACCAGTGCAGCATAAAGAATGGTTCATTGCAGCCCTATTACCTCATATCAGAACTCCACTCATGCAACGGAAGGTTGCTGATCAGCAAGAGGCTTTGGAGACAGCTCCTGTTGAAGATAATTCTGGCATAGCCCAAATACAAGCGCAGTTGGAAAAAATGGATTTGGAGCTTTGTGACATGAAGAAGGGGAAATATATTCATGAAGATTTTTGGTGTACACGATGTAGGACAGAAGGTCATGACAAGGAACAATGTCCTGCGCTAAGAAATTACCTGAATACTGGTGCGCCAAACCCATTTAACCCTAATGTTCTATATTGTGAGATTTGTAGAACAACTGGCCAGCATTGACCTGAAGACTGCTATCTATTACAAATATATTTTCAAATACCTAAGAATCCCTATTGCAAGTTCTGTAAGTCAGTAGGACACAACGAATATGAGTGTCGCAGCTTTGACCTTATGTGAGAGCGAACCTATGATGCTTATAGGGTACAAAATGATGCACAAGGCAATGATGGATATGGTTACTATGGAGGTCGAGGTAATTTTGGAGGTCATATTCATGGTGGTATGCCTAGAAGAGGTCGAGGTCAGGTTGTGTGTTATAATTGCAACTAGGCAGGACATCTAGCTAGAGACTGTCAGAACCCAACTACGACATGTCGATATTGCAGAGCTGTAGATAATGTCATTGAGCAATTCCCACAGCTAATAGCCAAGATACAAGAAATAAATGGAGCTCCTACTCAAAATATTCAGATTATTACTGTAGAGCAAAATCCTATCCCATCCATTAACGTTGTTACAAGGAGTGGAGCTACGATGCAAGTGCAGAATAAGGAGAAACAACATGACGAGGCTTGGGTTCGTAAGACCCTAGAGAAAGTTCCAACCTTCGATGTGGGAAGGGAAAAATAAACATTTATGGAAGTCAAAAAAGACTTTGCTGATCCGAGCACATCAGTAGCACCTGCGCAATAGCATCAACAGCAGTTACAGTCTCAAGAAGCTTCGATGGATAAAGTAAGTACACTGTCATCATTTTTACAGAGTTGTATGAAGCTCTTAAGAAATCATAATGCTTTAAATGAGTTATAGAAAGTTATTTCTTCTTGCGAACCTCAGTGAAGCTTTGGTAAATAAAAAACTGTTAATAGAGTTAGAAGGACTAGACGAGAAATGAGGTTGCATGCTCAGATAGGAGAGTATGACATGACTAACATCATTTTAGACCTGGGCTCAGAAGTAAATGTCTTAACTAGGCAGACATGGGAACAAATGGGAAAACCTACCCTTGAATGGTCCCCTATACAATTGAGATTAGCCAATCAGTAGAAGATTGCGCCCCTAGGAATATTCGCTAGTGTCCCAGTAGACGTTGATGTAGTAAGTACCTTAGAAGATTTTGAATTCATTGAAATAATTGATGATAGGAACCCCTATCCAGCCTTGCTAGGAATTGAATGGGCAATAGAGAATTCTGCAGTAATCAACCTTAAGAATAGGCAGATGACTTTTGAAGGAAAATGCTTGAGAGTCATAGTACCCTTGGACCCTTCCCAAGGAGAAAGGTACATAGAGCCAGTCAAAGATGAAGATCATGATGTTTTGGATCATATCTACAACATCACAGCTAAAGAAGAGGACTATGTTAACCCTACTCCTGAAGGTATAATGGATTGGAAGTGTGACAGTTCTTGCATGACTGATTCAGATGAAGGCCTAGAGAATTGGCAGAATAGACTTTATGAGATACATGGACATCGATGTGCAAGAATTACCAAGTCTCTCAGATGGCTTGGTTCATAGACAAGAGTCTTACCTACTTTTGATGGCTTGACAGACCCAGAAGAGTTTATTGTACAATTTTCAGAGCAAGTACCAGACTCACAGAAAATTGAGACTCTAGATTCAGTATTTAGAGCCACAACTGCTAGATGATGGAATGATCATAGAAAGTACATTCATAGTTGGGAAGCTTGTCAAAAGTCCCTTCGCCTGAGATTCATGGATCAACCTCAGGAGGTGCGAAGCAGATTTAATGGTAAGACTAGCCCTCAGGAACATTTTGAGTAGTGCTACGAAGCATGGAAGCATGTGCCTTGTGAAGAATGGGTACATAGGTTTATACACACTTTGGAACATGTAGCAAAGAACTGGTATGCAGAGGTGGAGCTTTGCCATGGTACTATAAGTTGGGATAGTCTTGTTGATAGTTTTGTGCTCACATTTTCTATTAATGAGGTTTATCCTGCTTTAGACACAGCTGTTAGGTTGATCCATACTAAGGTGTTTGATGATAAAGAAATAACAGAGTACCAACCTGATTGGAAGGAACAAGAAGCTAATGCAGTAGAATGTTATAGCCTCGCAATTGACGAGGATGATGACCCGCACAACATTAACATTCCTAAGTTAGAAGAACACTGTGAAGTACATGGACCAGCAGTCGAAGCACCTGAAGTGACTTAGCCCTTGAAAACAAGGCAAGTAAACATTGGATCATAAGAAAATCCTAATTACGCTACCATTGGAGATTATTGGGATAAAGAAATGGTGAACAAAGTGACCTAACTTCTCCATGAGTATCAGGGCTTATTTCCGATGAAGTTCTAAAAAATAAAAGGAATCATTGTGGCTGTGGGAGACATTCTGTCATGGGTTGAAGCTCGAAGCTCTGTCGAAGCTTGTATGAGGAAGTGTCAAATGTCCTTATTATGGCACAGCCAGAGTTACTGGTTGTGCCAAAGAAGGAAAGATGTGTCAGAGCTTAAAATACGACCGTTGAAGAAAATCCAATTTGGTGGCGCTGGTATGACAACTGTATTAACTGCCTGTATTAATGAGATCTTGGGAAATCTACCACCGTTTGGACAAGATATCTGTCATATTTGGTGTCTTCAATGCACAGTTATGACATATTTCATCGATGGATTCTATAAGAAGACACCCAGGCTTGTGAAGTTCGCATTACGCATTTCCTTGAGTTTACAGTTAAGACCATGTCGAATGATCGCGAAGTCCAAGAATTGTTACGAGAGTTTAGGGAGAGAGGTATGCAAAACCTTATCAGCAATCCACTTGCATCTAAACTCCCCCAGTGCTACATCCACCTATGCAGACATGTTCAACCAGTAAGAAATTTAAGGCAAAAGTTCGCTCTAAACGGAACGAAGAAAGGCACAAACCCTCAGGAAAGACTCCGGAGGATCCCGAAATGTATTCTCTTGGCTCAGCAGAATGGAGGCATGCTGTTTGTCTTATGCAAAAGTACATTGGCATGCAATCATAGGGGTACCGTCTGTTAAGGACCCAAAGTTGTGGATGGTCAAATATTCGATAGGACATGAATGGGAGGAAGTTCGAGGGATGGAATTGCTGATAGATTTAGAAGGCCCAATGATTCCCATGACCATCATAGATATTGCAAAGGAAGACAATAGCATAAGGAACATAGGTAGTCTGATAAGGATGAAAGGATGAAGGATCAAGCAAGCTGTGGCCATGGTAGAAGTAGCAGAAGAGATGACGATGATGAGAGGCATATAAGGGAGCAGGAGGGCAGGAAAATTAAAGATGATGGTTACAGAGATGTAGATGGATACAAAGACTGACAGAGTGAGAAAGGAGATCATAAAGAAGGAGAAAGAAGCTGAAGATATCATGCGTAGCTTCAACAAGTAGTTCACTATTGTCACCAACAAGATTCTGCCACCAGACAAGCAGCAAAGTGTCCCGGGACAGGACACTGGTGAGTCTTAGGGGCCTGTTGGGGCATGCACCTTAACGATCCTTAATTTTGGTAACTCCATGGTTTTTGTGGAAGCTTGTAAGCGGAGTTGTGACTCAGAATAGTCTTAGGGGATTCGGGGTTGAGTCAAAGCCCTTTTTTTGTAATTGTCCATAATTTTCGGGTGTAAGCCCATGATTTTGTAATAGTGCACTTGTATAAATAGGCACTCATGTAAAGATGTCAAGATCATCTAATGAGATGAGGATCATGTGATGCGAAGCTAAGGCTATTTTGGGTTTGAAGGTCAAGTTCCGGCTGTGTGCGTGGACGACCTCTGCAGCTGTGTGCACAGAGGGTTTTTGTAAGAAAGGTTATGCATCTGAGTGCGCAGATCTATAGCTAAGTGCATAGTTTTGGGTGATTAAGAGGATCTACAGCTGAGTGCACAGATCAGAACTGTGATTTTGTAAAGAAGTTGAATAAAGCACAGTTCTGTGGATGTAGCCCCTACACTGGGGGTGAACCACGTTATATCTTGTGTTGTGGTGGCTCTTTTGTGTTGTTTCTGTTATGTTTTTATGCTTTTGATAAGTAGGTGAATGCTAAAGTAAGATACCTGTTGAATATTAACTTCGCTGTGAATTCTCAGTTAAGGGTTAAGCAAGAAACGTCTTTTATCTAACTGCAAATTTATTTAAGTAAATGTCGAAGCTATATTTTGTATAAATAATTGTTGTTAAGGCTAAAGGTACAGTAATATCCCTCTTCTGCTTGCAGAACCCTGGTTCTGCGGTACCCCATAGCTGTTTCGGGTGAGACTGCAACCTGTTCACAGGTTGTTACTGAAAGGGCCAACACTGTGGGTCTTTTGTTGGTGCGAAGATAATAGTATAAAACCCGGGTCTGCCCTATAGCCCAACATTTATCACACACACATTCACTCATTGGGGCACATGAGTGAGAGAGAAGTTGCTGGGACAAGAGAGAGACTACTACTATCAGGAGATCATCTTTATGTTTTTGGGTTTTACTTTTGGTGCTGATTATATCTCTGAGGAAGTTATGGGGTTTTCTCCTTTATGGTTTCCCTGAGGAAAATTCTTTGTGTCTCTTGTCTCTTGTGTTTATTGCTGTGCATGTTATTATCTCAGTTAAAGATCCTAAGATCATAATTCTAGCTTGAATGCTAAAAATCTAACATTCTTAGTAGTGATCCTGTCTACCCAAAGTGCATATTTTAGCATTGAATCCCATGAATTCTTATTTTGACTTAACAACTTTATAATGCTCTGAATAATGTTTTTATTTGTTGATTCAGCTAACCCATTTCCTTGAGGGTAATTGTAAACTTTTCATATGCTTAGCTACGACATCAGTATTTCATTTCATTTTCATAACAAAAGCATATAAACATGATCACTGAAAGATAGACAAGCACAACCATACAAAAGGAACACAAAGATTTATCCTGGGAAAACCCTAAAGGGAAAAACCCAACAAAAGATTTCTCAATATAGATGCCCCAAAAATATAAAAGATAAAACCAGCAAGGAGATCAAAGCCTGGTCCTCCTCCTTCTCCAGCTACTTCTCTTCTCCACTAATGCGCTATATAAGTGAGAGTGTGTGTTCCAAATGAGGAGCACTACACCTCTATTTATATTCATCCATTCACTTAAGTTAACTCATCTGTCATGTAGGATTGAGTTAATCATGTAGGCTCGAGTTACACATGTAGGCTCAAGTAACCACACTGGTGTGCTAATGAACCACCTTTACAATTAGAGGGGACTGCCTCATGACTCTTATTAGTTATTCTGATTAGGAGCATCGGGGTACAAAGTAATACAAGTGGTTCTCTTGGTAGGACCATCAAGGACCACAAAGAAATACCTATAGAATATTCTTCGAAGTTACAATATTTCAACACTGCCCCTTAACGAGAAGGGTATTCTATAACAACATCAAAAACAACAATAATAGGAGAGAGATAGAGGACACCATCAACATCATCAGGGTGATACATCTATAAATAATTGGAAGCTTTTCAACATCATGTAGTCTTCATATTCAATCTTTAGTCTTCAGCATCATCAGTACTTTGACCACTTTGATCAGCAACATCTTCAGCATCTTGATTCTTTAATCAACAACAACATCTTTAGCACTTTGACCTTTAGCATATTGATTCTTCAATCGATAGCAACATCTTCAGCACTTTGACCTTTCAATCAACAACATCTTTAGCACTTTTACCTTTCGATCAGCAACATCATCTTCAACACTTTGACCTTTCGATTAGCAACATCATCTTCAACACTTTGACCTTTCGATCAGCAACATCTTCTTCAGCACTTTGGCCTTTCGATCAGCAACAACTTCTTCAGCACTTTGGCCTTTCGATCAGCAACAACATCATCATCATACTTTGATCTTTCGATCAGAAACATCATCATGAAAACATCATGAAAACATCAACATCATCATCAAAATATCATCATCATCATACTCTGATCTTTCAATCAGAATCATCATTATCGTCATCCTCTGATCTTTCAATCAGAAAAATCATCATACTCCAACATCAACTCATCATCAAATTCTGATCTTTCGATCAGTACATCATCATCATCATTAGGATCTCATCATCATCACATTCTAATCTTTTGATAAGAAACATCATCATCATCATCGTATTCTGATCTTTCAATAAAAAAAAACATCATCATCATCAGCAGCATCATAATCATAAGCAACTTCTGATATTTCGATCATAAAACATCATCATCATCATATTCTGATCTTTCGATTAGAGAACATCATCATCAATAACTTCTGATCTTTCGATCAGAGAAAAATCATCATCATCATATTCTGATCTTTCGATCAGAGAACATCGTCATCGTCAGCAACATCATCATCATCAACAACTTTTGATATTTCGATCAGAGAAACATCATCATCATCATATTCTGATCTTTTGATCAGAGAACATCATCACCATCAACAACAACAACATCATCATCATATTCTGATCTTTTAATCAGAGAACATCATCATCATCAACAACTTCTAATCTTTCGATCAGAGAACATCATCATCATCAGCAACATCTGATATTTCGATTAGAAACATCATCATCATCATCACACTCTGATCTTTCGATCAGAACCATCATCATCATCATCACACTCTGATCTTTTGATCAGGAGACATCATCATCATCAGCAGTAGCCCACAATACAAAGACAAAGAAGTCTTTGGATCTCTTTTGGACTCAAAATCCAAGGATGATGCAATCCTATCACATTCTCGACAACCGAGGTCAGGGGATCTATTCTGAACTGAGGTTCAAGGATGATGCAATCCTGCCACATTCTCGATGACCGAAGTTACACCGGATCCATTCTGAACCATAGTTCAAGGATGATACAATCCTGCCACATTCTCGATGACCGAAGTTACACCGGATCCGTTCTAAACCGAAGTTCAAGGATGATACAATCCTACCACATTCTCGATGACCGATGTTACACTAGATCCATTCTAAACTGAAGTTCAAGGATGATACAATCCTGCCACATTCTTGATGACCAAAGTTACACTGGATCCATTCTGAACCGAAGTTCAAGGATGATATAATCCTACCACATTCTCGATGACCGAAGTTACACCGGATCCGTTTTGAACCGAAGTTCAAGGATGATACAATCCTACCACATTCTCAATGACCGAAGTTACACCGGATCCATTCTGAATCAAAGTTCAAGGATGATACAATCCTGCCACATTCTTGATGACCAAAGTTACACCGGATCCGTTCTGAACCAAAGTTCAAGGATGATACAATCCTACCACATTCTCGATGACCGAGGTCACCGTATCACTTCTAGACATATGTCCCAGGATGATATAATTCCTCTTCATTCTCGAAGACTGAGGTCTCCTGATCACTTTAGGGCAAGTTCCCAGGGATGATACAATCCCACTGCAACATCACTACTCCCCTTTTTGGGGGAGGTCTTTCCGAACCACACCAAAAGTGTTCAAACTTTACTCGAGAGAAAGGCTTCGTCAGCACATCATCATCTAAACCATTATCATCTACATCTTCAGTATGTGAATACTGAACTATCACCATCTGTATCTCTAGTATGTGAATACTGAAAGCATCATCATCTATATCTTCAATATAGAAATAATCAAAGCATCATCATCTCTATATTCATTATAGAAATACAGAATCACCATCATCTGCATCTACAGTATGTAAATACTGAAACATCATCTATATCTTCAGTATGGGAATACTGAAACATCTGCATCTTATCTCGTATGTAGAAATACCGGATTTCTATGTGTTACAATGGAACACAGGGTTCTCTATCATCACAACTCAGGTTATCACATAGAATCATTGTAGTATCCATCTTCAGATCAAAGAGACCTGATATCAGTTTCCCAAGCCATATGACTTCACAACTTAGCAGAGCAATTTGCTATGTATTCTGCTTCAGTCGTGCTAAGAGAAATACTGGACTGTTTCTTCCTAAACCATGAACTCATAGCAAACCCCAAACAAAAGCATCTACCTAATGTGCTTTTCCTATCTGAGATACTTCCAGCCCAATCTGAATCTGTGTAGCCATACAATCTATACTCATGGCTACCATAATAGTATAGACCAAGGTCTATAGTCCCTTTTAGATATCTCATCACATGTTTTGTAGCTATTAGGTGAACCCATCTTGGTTGAACAAGATATTGACTTAAGGTGTTCACGGCAAAACAAATGTCTGGTCTGGTATTTGTTAAGTATAGCAATGACCCAATGATCTATCTGTAATGAGTCGCATCCACTAACTCTGATGAATTATCATCTCACAGTTTTAGGTTGGAGTCCATGGGTGTGGCCATGGCTTTGCATTCCAACATATTGAATCTCTTCAATATCTCTACCGCATTCTTTCCCTGGTTGAGAAATATTTCTTCTGAACTTTGCCATACTTCCAGACCTAGGAAATAATGCATTAACCCAAGGTCTTTCATCTCAAATTCTTCTGCTAGTTTCTTCTTGCTTTCCATGATCTGTTTCTCGTTCCCTGTCAAGAATAAGTCATCCACATATAATAACAGGATGACAGGTTCATCTTCTACAACCTTGAGATAAAGGTTAGAATCAACTTTACTCTTGGTAAAGCCCATAATTGACAAGAAATTGTCTATCCTTCCATACCAAGCTCTGGGAGCTTGCTTCATGCCATAGAGGGCCTTCTTCAACTTACATATATGAGTCCATCTGTCTTCAACTTCAAATCCTTGTGACTATTCAATGTAAAACTCTTCCCCAATCATACCATTAAGGAAGGCTTGTCTTTACTTCATCATGGAAGTAACTACCATCATAGTTCTGAAGGAAGTGTACCTTGCTTTCTGGAGTAAGTGTCTCTTCAGAATTAATTCCCTCTTTCTTATAGAAATCTCTAGCCACAATCCTTTCCTTACTTCTATTAGCAACATATTTTATCTTGCAAATCCATTTGTAAGATACCACATTCTGTCTTTCTGGTTTGAGTACTATATCCCAAACATCATTCTAGTATTGTTTCATCATAACATCTTCCATGAGTTCGTCTTGTCAGATCATCAACATATCCTAGTATTCTGCATTCAACTTTAAGGTTGGAACCCACTTTACTCTTGGTAAAGTCTCAATCCATCAGGAAGCTGTCCATCATGTCGTATCGTGTCGAACTCAGATATCTTCTGTAGTCACTCCCCCTGAAGTGGAGTATTATCTTCCTTCTTCATTCTGTATAGGTGATTCTATGCTTGATATATACTGGTCAATAGAGTATGTCATGTCATAGTCTATTTTTTCTAAGGCAAATCACGATCCTTTCTTTGTACACTCATTCTTGTAGATCCATATGGAAGATACTACGTACTTCCCTTTATGTCTTGAAATCATATCATATACATCATTCCCCATGATCAACTGTTATTATTTGATCATAGCTTCTTTCATAGCATTATTTTCTTCAATTTGAGTTATCTCTCATACCCATGGTGGTATTCATCCTTCGAGATGGATCTATCGCTCTCTGAAGCTCTTTCTTTTGTCATGGTTTCTTTGACCCTGGGAGCTTCAGATTCATGTTTATTAAATTGTCATCACTTGTTCTTTGGAACAAGTCTCATCCTTATTTTAGGAGGTTGTACAGGACCTTTCCTACAATTCAAATGCACTAGTTGCATGGTTAGAACTATTTCATAAAACATATGCATAATGACAAATTCTTATGCATCATGCAATTATTTAGCCAATACAACATTCATCCATATCTCATAGAAACTTTCTAGATGCCTTCAATTTCTATCATGACATTATTGAGATTGTGCACTAATCCAATATGTCAGCAAGGAGGCTTCATTCTAAATAAGTAGCAATGGAGAGTTGTATAGCACCATGAGCTACTTACCCATCACATGCATATTAGTAGTATACAGTCATTAATGCAAACAATATATCATGCATAACACATCAACTGAATATAATCAAATGTATAACAAAAAAATATCATGAAATGACAATTGAATACTTATCTTTTATTTGTTTCATGGGTAGAATCCATCTTGATCATTCTTATTTATCATCTTCTCCATTCATGAAATCATCATTTCTTATCCAAATGATAAGATGAATAAGAGGTTCTTCAAGAATTGAGTTCTTCATATTCCTCATCGCATGAGGGATCTTCTTTGAATGGTGAGAGCTTGATCTTCAATTGCTCCCATCTTCTTCTTCTCTTCTTATGAGTTGAGCTGAAAGTAATCACTTCCTTGTGGCATACATTCTTTGCATGAATGAATCCCATGATCATGGGAGGCTATTCAAGGTGGCTATCACCACTTCTGCATTCTCTGCTTCTTCTTGTACCGCTTCAAGATGTTATGCATTTTGGATCTTCACATTCTTCAACTGTCATCTTCTGAATTATGTTCTTATCTTCAAATATCTTGATCACGGAATCAAACATCTTCGGTGTCTTTAGGGAAGACACTTGTGGTACAAGTTGATTCGTGATTGAAACAACAATGATCTTCTTGGCCTTGATCAAGTTCTTCTTGTGTAAGGCTTTGAGGCTCATCTCCCTCTAGAATTGAAACCTCTCTACTCGTGTAGGTGTCCAATTCATTTTATTCAGAGAGATCAAATAATTCCATGCTTGGAAGTTTTAAACTTCACCAAGCTTATCATTAAGCTGATGAGATAGATCACTTTGAAATAAGAACCTAAAATGCAAATAACAAAAGATTAGATCTTATCGATTTGAGGTGTTCGTCCTGCTTCCGGAGCTGGCTGATCTAGGTTTGTCAGAGAAACCCTAATTTTCAAAACTTGGAATATTTTATATATTATTGGATATAAATATATATCTCTTCAAATGGAGCTGTCCAATGTACTCCTTTTCTGAAAACAGTGGAGGGAAGCTCTCGGAACAGGAAGCCCTACTTTTCCAATTTCTTCTGCAGAAATGCTTGTTACTCTTTCTATTATATTTCCAATATTACTTCTCCTCTATGTCTCAAATTTCTCACTGAGGTAACCTCACATGTCCCTGATCCAAAACCATAGGTTTAATCATAATTGGTTTCACCAATTGGGATTTATGATCATTTTCCCAAGGTGACCTGTTACAGGACTATTCAAAACAATGAAGTTGTATGGCATGCCATGTGTCACTGGTTCATATTCAGGTTCTAAAATTAATACCACAGAAATTAAAGTCCATTTTATTTCTGGAACATCTTCAGGAATTCCATTTGGACCTCTGTAGCCCAATATATACCAATTTTCCCTAGGTGTCTTGTTTAGGGATGAATTCTAGAAGAGGCTGGAACCCTAACTTGGAGGGATCATATCTCCTATAATGTAGTGAATATGAGGCTGAAATTTGGATAAAGTGTTCATCCGGATGTTTTCTTCGGTCTCTATAATTTTCAGCTCCTGAACCTTCTCCAATGTTGGGATATAGCGAATATACCAAAAATTAACATTTTTAGTATTTAGGGTTTTTGTAGCTCTGGGTCAAACTAGGGTTTGACTTTCTCGGAGTTTCACCCAACCAAAAATATTGATCCAGGTCTCTAAACTTAGATTTTGATGAGGAGAGAAATGCTATGCTAGGATCACTCAAAAATTCTTCTTCTGCAAGAAGCCCTAATTTCCCACACCGAAAACTGAAAATGATCGGAATCAAATTTTGCTTCGACAGAAAGATGCGCCCTTCAATGGAAAGTCAGCCTAGCCTTCTTTTGTTGATTGATTGTGGAGAGAGAAACAAAAATTAAGAATCCCTAGATTCTGTAGCTACACAATGTCTTCTTTTTAGGGTGGCTCTGATACCATGTTAACTTTTTATATGCTTAGCTAAGACATCAGTATTTCATTTCATTTTCATAACAAAAGCATATAAACAAGATCACTGAAAGATAGACAAGCACAACCATACAAAAGGAACACAAATATTTATCCTGGGAAAACCCTAAAGGGAAAAACCCAGCAAAAGCTTCCTCAATATATATGCCCCAAAAAGATAAAAGATAAAACCACAAGGAGATCAAAGCCTGATCCTCCTCCTTCTCCAGCTACTTCTTTTCTCCACTAATGCGCTATATAAGTGAGAGTGTGTGTTCCAAATGAGGAGAATTACACCTCTATTTATATTCATCCGTTCACTTAAGTTAACTCATCTATCATGTAGGCTCGAGTTAATCCTGTAGGCTCGAGTTACACATGTAGGCTCAAGTAACCACACTAGGGTGCTAATGACCCACCTTTACAATTAGAGGGGACTGCCTCATGACTCTTATTAGTTATTCCGATTAGGAGCATCGGGGTACAAAGTAATACAAGTGGTTCTCCCGGTAGGACCATCAGGGACCACAAAGAAATACATATAGAATATTCTTCGAAGTTACAATATTTCAACAGTAATAAGGTGTAGAATGTTTCAAAACAATTCCATTTTGTTCACAGAATGTAACCATAGCCTTAGACTTGAATTATTTAGCATTATCAATTAGCAATCTTTTAGGGCATCCAAACCTACTCAGGATATTCTATTGAATAAAATTAATTATCACTTTGTCAGTTGCATGCCTAGTAGGAATGGCTTCTACCCATTTTGCAAAAAACTATGCGGCTGTAAGAATCCATTTATGTTGTCCGGAAGAAGCAGGGTTTATTTATCCTATAAAGTATAAATCCCACTGCTGGAAAGGAGCATTAACAACAATGGGATTTAATGGTAAAGACACAAGTTTTTGTTTACCAACAAACTTTTGACATGGAACACAAGATCTTACCTGTTGATATACGTCATAAAACAGAGAAGGCCAATAGTACCCAGATCTCAAGATTTTTTAAGCATTAGCCTTCTAGTATTTACGTCCTCCACAAGCACCCTCATGTGATTCTGAAATAACTTCTTCAATTTCTGATTTGTCTAAACATCTGAGCAATACCCCTCATGGATCCTTCCAAAGTAATTGCTGATCTATTAAACAATATTTAGTGGCCTTCAACTTCAGTGATCTAACTTCTTTTTTTTCTAAATGCTCAGGACACTATAAATATAATAAGAAATAAACTATGTCATCATACCAAACTGAGTTTGCATACCTGTCCATAATTTTCTCTTTGTCCTGCCCTGCTTGCAATTCTTCTGGTATTGATTGTTCTGCCATCAAATGAATGCCAAGAGATTCACAATTTGAGTCTACTAACAATTTATCCGAACCCTATCCCTTCACTAACATAGTAGGTTTGATTTCCACATCATACTCTATAATCTTTGCAATCCACTTCCCCCTCTTTCCTTCAGAATCTGGCTGAGTCAAAATGTCTTTTATAGCAGCATTAGGAACATAAGCAATGATATTTGAATGCAAAAATATAAATAATGAAAAATTTCAATGCTTTTACCAATGAATATGCTTGCTTTTCCAAAGTACAATTCTGAATCCCCGAGAGTCTTAATAAAGAAAGCAATTGGCTACTCCAGCCCTTCTGCATTTTTCTGTAGTAAAACAATAGCTATTGTATCTTGTGATGCAAAGAAAAAAGTCAGAAAGTATTTTGAAAACTCAAGGCTCACTAAAACTGGAGATTCTGTAAGGGCCTTCTTTATATTGTCAAATGAATTCTTAGCCTCTGCTGTCCATTTCACTTCTTGATATTTCTTCAACATACCTGTTATCTGCTTTATAGTTTCAGTAAAACTAGGAATAAACGATCTCATAAAACTAATCTTACCAATAGATGACTGAACATCCTTCTTAATTCTAGGTAAACTAATTTTTAAAATGGCTTTAACTCTCTCAGGGTCAATTCTTATTCCATCTGCTGAAACCAAATGTCACAAGATTTTTCCCTCCTGAATAGCAAAGTGTGACTTCTTTGGATTTAGTGACAATCCATATTTCCTACATTTCACAAAGGTTTGTTTGAGGTGCTTTAGATGTTATTCATCAGACTGTTAAAATACTGTAATGTCATCCAAATAAATCACAACAAACGTTTCTTTCTCCCCAACAAAGGCTATATCCATAGCTCTTTGAAATGTCGCACCAACATTCATTAGACCAAATGGCATTTTTTCGTACATGAAAGTACCCCAAGGAGTGGTAAAAGCTGTCTTCTCCCTGTCATCTGGATGCATAGCAATTTGATTATACCCAGAAAATCCATCCACCATTGACATTCTCTGAGCTCCCATTACTTGTTGCAAAACCTGCTCAATCTTAGGTAGTGGGTAATTGTCTTTTAGTGAAGCTCTATTTATATTATGAAAATCCACACATAATCTTATCTCCCCATTATTTTTCCTAACTAGAACTAGATTAGCCACCCATGATGAGTATCTGAGTAGAACAATATTTTTTGCATCCAATAATTTTTTAACCTCCTTCTCTATGACTGGGAATAAAGCAGGGTTTATTCTTCTTAACTTCTGTCTGAAAGGTTTTACATTAGGCTTTAAAGGGAATTTATGTTGAATAATACTTGTGTCATAAGTTTTCAAGTACTCATAAGACCAATCAAATACATCAACATGCTCCTTCAACAATTTAATGTACCTGTTTCTTTGTTCAACTGAAAGAGATTTCAAAATTTTCGCCATTCTAGGCTGCTCCTCTGTGCCAATATTACATTCTACAACATTCTGTTCTAAAGATTGCATTGTTGGTTTCAAAGGAGTATCATCTTTTGAGAAAAATCTTTCAAGGGGGACCAATCCTTTAAGAATAAAATTGCTTTTCAATTCAACAATTTTATGTCCAACAATCTCATTTTCTGAACATTCATCAACCTCTTACACTTCCTCCTCCTCATCTTGATCAATCAACATATTTGAAAACTCACCAGTCAATTCCAAAAATTTCTTTATTTCTATATCATCTTGAAAAACCCTCCATTGTTTGATATTATCGGGTATTGAAGGCCTGTATCTAACTTCAATAGGATACTTTAACTGAGTTTGTTTTGGAATCCTGAAATGTGTGGTTACTAAGGCAAGAAAATTAGTTGAATGATTATGATCTCTGGGAATAAAAGTAATGTTAAATGAAATAAAAAAGTTATCAATCATGTCCCAGACCTCATTCCTATAAACTTTCAACAAACCTTGCTTTACTTGATATTTGTCCCTTACTTACTGGACAACCACTTTAGAGTCACCATAAACAAAAAATTGTTGGATGCCTTTGTAGCATTTAAACCCAATAACAATGCCTCATATTCTGCTATATTGTTTGTAGTTACAAACTCCAATTTACACATCAAACTTATCATCTCACCACCAGGGGAAACAAAAACAATACCTGCTCCAGCTCCTTCTTTAGATGAAGAGCCATCAAAATACATTTGCCACAACTCATCTGTTTTTTCAATAGAGCGTTTGAATAACTTTTATTTTTCAACCTGCAACATACCACTAGTATTATCATCACTGAAATGCAACATGCATGAGCCTAAATCATTTTCTACGGCATAAAGTGGATGGTTTGTTGGATTCCTTTCATCAATGACAATGTAAGCATACTGTAATTATTTATACAATATCCTATTCTATCCTCCAAAAACATGGATTGTTGCATATGATAAATCCATCTGTAAAGTACCCCCTACCTTCTTGGCCCAAGATCTTGAAAGTAACATTCCAAACTTAGGAGCAATATTTGCTACCACAACATCCATGATTACACTTTTCGTAGGTAACTGTGTTAAATTTCCCATAATATATTTAATCACTCTTAAAGATTTAATATCCTTGGAATCAAATGCATATAAGTCCTGATAGGATTTTGTAATACTTAACCCTAAAGCCTCCATAACTTCCTTAGGCATCAAATTGCGAGAAGCACCAGAATCAAGTAAACAATTATGAATCATCTGATCATGAATTGTCAATGTTATATATGTTGATGTAATTGTAACTTTGGAATGTATTCTTCCATATATCTTATGTATTGTACCCTGATGTTTATTCCGAGATGTGTCTGTAATGTAATTGAGTCCTATCATACCCCGATGTTTATTTCGAGAAGATTCTATAATGTAAACAAGTCATGTCAAGTCATTGTGGGTAACTCTCCTATTGGTCAAGGGTTAAAGTCCCCGTAGTTGTGGGGCCGTAGGGTTATTATAATATCCTAGATAATTCTACCCTAGGTGAGTCATTATAAGTCAGGGAAATAGTCCCCACCATTGTGTTAAGGATAACCCTCCTTGTTGGTCAGAGGAGGCAAAGTCCCCCCAAGTTGTGGGGCACTAGGGTTATAAGACACTCCTAGATATGTCGGCTCTAGTAAGTAATTGTTAAGTGAGGCTAACATGTTGGAGTGGGTTTCAAGTGAATGAAAGAATATAAATAGAGAGTGAGTCTGTCTATTTATATCACACACACTCACTCATTGGGGCGCATGAGTGAGAGGAGAAGTTGCTGGGACAAGAGAGAGAATACTGCTTTTGGGAGATCATATTTATGTTTTAGGGTTTTATTTTTGCTGCTGATTCTATCTTTGAGGAAGTTGCGGGGTTTTATCCTTTATGGTTTCCTTGAAGAAAATTCTTTGTGTCTCTTGTCTCTTGTGTTTTATTGCTGTGCATGTTATTCTCTCAGTTAAAGATCCTAAGATCATAATGCTAGCTTGAATGATAAAAATCTAACATGGTATCAGAGCTAACCCGAGAAGACGAAACTGTGGAGCTGCAGAAGCTATGGATTCTTACCTTTTGGGTCTCTCTCCACAATCTGTCAGCAAAAGTATGATAGGCTGACTCTGCATTGAAGGGCACATCTTTCTGTCGAAGCAGAATTTGATTCCGAGCATTTTCAATTTTTGGTGCGGGAAATTAGGGATTCTTACAGAAGAGGAATTTTTGAGTGAGTCCAGCATAGGATTTATCTCCTCATCAAAATCGAATTTTAGAAACCTGGATCAATATTTTGGTTGGGTGAAACTCCAGGAAAGTCAAACCCTAGTTTGACCCCAAGCTGGAAAAACCCTAAATACTAAAACTCATAAGTTTTGGTACATTCGCTATATCTCGGTATTGGCAAAGGTTCAGGAGAGAAAAAATACAAAGGGAGAAGATAAAATCCTAATGTATACTGTGTCCAAAATTCAGACTCATATTTGCTATATTCTGGGAGATATGTTCCCTCCAAGTTAGGGTTCCAGCCTCTTCCATAATTCATCCCTAAACAGGACACCTGGGGAGAATTTATTTATCTTGGGATACAAAGGTCCAAATGAAATTTATGAAATTTATGAAATTTTCTAGAAAGGGCACGGACTTTAATTTCTATGGTCTGACTTTCAGACCCAGAAGATGAAACAGTGACACTTGGTAGTCCGTACAACTTCGCTGTTCTGAACAGTCCTGTAACAGGTCACCTTGGGAAAAGGATCATAAGTGAAAATTGGTGAAACCAATTCTGATGAAACCTATGGTTTTGGAACAGGGACATGTGAGGCTACTTCAGTGAAACTTTTTAGACATAGAAGAGTATTAAGTTCTGAGATATCATAGAAACAGTAACATACATTTCTGCAGAAGAAATTGGAAAACTAGGGCTTCCTGTTTCGGGAGCTTCCCTCCACTGTTTTAAGAAAAGGAGTACATTAGACAGATCAACTTGAAGAGATATATCTTTCTATCAAATCAGATCTGAAAGATTCCAAGTTTTGAAAATTAGGGTTTCTCTGAGAAACCCTAGATCAACCAGCTTCGGAACCAAGATGAACACCTTAAATTGGTAAGATCTAATATTTTGCTATTTTCATTTGAGGTTCTCATTTCAAAGTGATCTATCACATCAGCTTGATGATAAGCTTGGTGAAGTTAACAACTTTCAAGGATGGAAGTATTTGATCTCTCTGAAGAAAATGAATTGGACACCTACATGAGTAGAGAGGTTCCACTTCCAGAGGGAGATGAGGCTACAAGCCTTACACTAGAATAACTTGGTCAAGGCAAAGAAGATCATTATTGATTTAGTCACGGATCAACTTGTACCACAAGTGTCTTCCCTAAAGACACCGAAAGATATGTTTGATTCCTTGACCAAGCTATTTCAAGAAAAGAACATAAATCAGAATATGAACTTAAGAAACCAGTTGAAGAATGTGAATATCCAGAATGGAGAGACCATACAGTCATACTTCACAAGGGTCTCTCAAATCAAAGAACAACTTGTAGCAGTAGAACAAGAAGTGGAGAATGAAGAAGTGATGATAGATACCTTGAATGGCCTCCCAATATCACGGGATTCATTCATTCAAGGAATGTGTGCCAGAAGGAAGTGATTACTTTCAGCAGACTCCAGGAAGAAGAAGAAGCTTGACTCATAAGAAGAGAAGAGAAGATGGGAGCAATTGAAGATCAAGCTCTCACCATCCAAAGAAGATCCCTCAAGCAATGAGGAATATGAATATCTCAACTCTTGAAGAACCTCTTATCCACCTTAGTATTTGGATAAGAAATGATGCTATTTCAAATGAAGAAGATGATGAAGCTGAAGGCTCAAGAAGGAGTCTACCCACGAAACAAATAAAGATAAGTATTCAATTTTCATTTCATGATATTGTGTTGTTATGCATTTGTTTATATTCAGTTGATGTATTATGCATGATAGAATGTTTTCATTAATGACAAAATACTACTAATATGCATGTGATGGGTAAGTATCTCATGGTGCTATACAACTCTCCATTGCTACTTATATAGAATGAAACCTCTTTGGTGACATATTGGATTAGAGCACAATCTCAATGTTGTCCTGGTGGAGATGGAAGGCATATAGAAAAGTTTCTGTGAGATATGGTTGAATGTTGTATTGGCTAAAATAATTGCATAATCATATATTTATGCATAAGAATTTTCCATTATGAATATGCCTTATGAAATGTTTCTAACCATACAAATGCATTTGACTTGTAGGAAATATCGCATACATAATCACCTACAAGCAAAGAAGAATGAGACTTGTTCCAAAGAACAAGTAATGACAGTTCAAGACGAAAAATAATATGATGAATGCAATGAAATCATTGATGCAAAACCTTCCAAGAAGAAAGGGAAGACCAGTTCAAGAAGAAAGATGTCTAGGATGCAGTATCGATACATGAAAGGAAGTTCGTAGTTCCATCATGCAGTAGATGGAAACATTGTGGGATACAAAGCATAGACTATGAAGAGACATTTGCAGCTAGTGGGAGTTGAGACACTTGACAGGAAAAATCATGTGTGCAAATGAAAGAAGGCCTTGTATGAGTTCATAAGACACCCATGGGATAACACATACATGAGGAGCTTGATAAAGATCTTAACCTTTGCTACAAGGTTGAAGATGAAAGCCTATAGAGGATGACAAGCTCACAGAAGGGTGCGAGAAGAACTTTTGAAAAATTTCAAGATAGAGGATCTTGGTATCCAGTGATCCTAGATGGATACATAGAATATTAGTAGCATATGAAGCTACTTGTCACTCAAGTGCATAGAGTACAGAAGACCAAGGGAGTATGATGCTTTAGAGGGAGTGACTATAGAATATCTTGATCTTCGACATGGTACGACATGATGGATAGATTACTGATGACTCTAGGATTTACTGAGAGTAAAGTGGATTCCAACCTTTGCTTCAAGGTTGAAGGCATAAGACCAGTGATGCTCCTATTATGTGTCGATGAACTACGTTCTAGGCATGGAGGTGTGGACAAGGGAAGTATGCAGTAGAGATCCTGAAGAGGTTCAGGATGATGGACTGCAAGGCCATGACCACACCTATGGCATCGAACATGAAGCTATTGAGTGATGCTTCATCAGAGACGATTGATGTTGCAATGTATCATCAGATGATTGGGTCCTTGATGTACCTGACGAATACGAGACTAGATATTTTCTTTGCTGTGAACACATTGAGACATGTTCACCTGATGGTTGCAAAGCATGCAGGGGTACAGTTGATTATGGGCTCAAGTATGAGGCGAATCAAAAGATTAAACTAGAAGGTTATGTTGATTCATATTGGGCATGCAATGCACTTCAGGGTGTTGCTTCATTATGGTATCAAGTGTGATCTCTTGGTTTAGTAGGAAGCAATCCTGTGTGGCACTGAGTACAGCTGAAGCAGAGTATGTCATAGCTTGTTTAGCTAGTTGTGAGGCAGTATGGCCGAGGAAGCTACTGTCTGATTTATTTGATCTCTAGATGGATGCTACTTGTATACATTGTGATAACTAGAGTTGTGCGAAGTTGTCAAAGAACTCGGTGTTCCATGACAAGTCGAAGCATATCAAGATCAAGTATCACTATATCAGAGATATGGTGCATAGAGGAGCAGTGAAGCTCCAGTATGTTGCGATGGATGAATAGATAGCTGATGTGTTGACAAAGCCATTAGCTAGGGTGAAGTTTGAGTAGTTCAGGGAGAAGCTTGGTGTTCTCCAAATCAAGGTTCGTTCCAAGGGGAAATGATGAGACCTAGAGCCATTCTGACATGGTGAGAGGATTGGTTCCTTCCATATCAGATATGAGTGCTGAGCCATTCTAATGTGACTATAGGATTGGTTCCTACATGATAAGATATAAGTGCTAAATTCCATTATTGGAATGGAGGTGCCTAGTCAGTTACCATGAATACTTGATCTAGGACTGAGGGCCTTTCTGATACAACTGTAAGATGTAGTCTTACATGATTAGATGTGAGTGCATGGCCATTTTGATGTGATTGAGGGATTGGTTCCCACTTGATCAGATATAAGGATTGTTTCCATTCTTGGAATGTAGGCACCTGGTCAGTTACCAGGAAAGCTCAGTCTGGGACTAAGGGCCATTCTGATGTGACTGTAGGATTGGTTCCTACAAGATCAGATGTCAGTGCAGAGCCCTTCTGACATTGGTTGTCAGATGTAAGTGCAAAGCCCTTTCTGCATGAAGGATTGGTTCCTTGCATGGTTGAATATAAGTGCTGAGTCTTTCTGACATTGGTTGGCAGATGTAAGTGCAGATCCTTTCGGTATGGATGATTGGTTCCTCACATGTCTAAGTGGAAGTGCTGATCCTTTCCGACATTGGTTGATGGATGTGAGTGCTGGGCCTTTCTGATAGGGTTGTGGGAGGTGTTCCCACATGGTTAGATGTGAGTGCTGGGCGTGCCTTTCTGATATGACTATAGGATTGGTTCCTACATGATTAGATGTAAGTGCTGGGTGGGCCATTCTAACTTAGGGGCAGATATAAGTGCTGCAAAATACCTACATGGAGGCTAGGCCTACAACTAGCATGAAAAAGGGCTGGCTCTGTAGAAATTCATGTGATGAGAAGAATCATGACATAGCACTTGTGACGATGATCCAATAGTGATGATCCAGATCCAATGATGATGATCCAGATCAAGTGACGATCCAGTTCTAGTGATGATGATCCAGATCGAGTGATGATCCAGATCTAGTGATGATGATCTAGATTCAGTGATGACGATCCAGATCGAGTGATGATAAAGATCCAGATGAAGATGACTTGATGATGAAGACGAAGAGAACTCAATGATAATCTAGATGATACAGAGAAGAAGACTTGTGTTGATAAATTGTGTCGAGAGAATACCTTCCTAGTTAAGAGGGAGTGTTGATGTAATTGTAACTTCGAAATGTATTCATCCATATATCTTATGTATTGTACCTCAATGTTTATTTCGGGATGTGTCTGTAATGTAATTGAGGTGTCATACCCTGATGTTTATTCCAGGAAGTTTCTATAATGTAAACAAGTCAGGTCAAGTCATTGTGGGTAACCCTCCTATTGGTCAAGGGTTAAAGTCCCTGCAGTTGTGGGTCCATAGGGTTATTAGACTATCCTAGAGAAGTCGACCCTAGGTGAGTTATTGTAAGTTGGGGCAATAGTCCCCACCATTGTGTTAAGGATAACCCTCCTTGTTGGTCGGAGGAGGCAAAGTACCCACAAGTTGTGGGACACTAGTGTTATTAGACACTCCTAGAGATGTCGGCTCTAGTAAGTAATTGTTAAGTGAGGTTGACATGTTGGAGTGGGTTTCAAGTGAACGAAATAATATAAATAGAGAGTGAATCTCTCTATTTATCACACACACACTCACTCATTAGGTTACATGAGTGAGAGGAGAAGTTGCTGGGACAAGAGAGAGACTACTGTTGTCGGGAGATCATCTTTATGTTTTTAGGTGTTACTTTTGCTGCTGATCCTATCTTTGAGGAAGTTACGGGGTTTTCTCCTTTATGGTTTCCCTGAGAAAAATTATTTGTGTCTCTTGTCTCTTGTGTTTTATTTTTGTGCATGTTATTCTCTCAGTTAAAGCTCCTAATATCATAATGCTAGCTTGAATGATAAAAATCTAACAATATAGAATGGTGGACATGAGTTTGAATCGCTTTCAGTTTTATCAGCTAATGCAGAACCAATGAAAATTCTAGGATGTTCCTACTGTAAGTTCATAGTATCTGAGGGTATTTGATTAGTAGTTGCACCTATAATTTTGAGAACTGGATTTTTGTAGCATGGTTTTTCATTAACTCAGTAAATGGGACTGGAATCTTGATTTTACACAATTCATTTCCAAAATTGAATGTCTATACGTTCCTGTTTATGTCTTCAATCTCTGTAGTTTTATTTGACTCACCCTGATTTGTTCTTTTATCCTGTCCTTGACTAGAAGAATGTTTAGGACATGAAACTATTTTCTTCTTCGGAATCTGAGCTACTTGTTTTGGGCTAGACCTCAAATTAATGGACCTTCTTGGTTTTGACTGACCTATATCTGCTGAAACTTGAGGAGATAAATCATTTTTGATTTGGTAAACATTTGCATCAAAAAATTCAGAATTTAGATATTCATCTTTTGTTAAGAATCCTTCAGCTGAAAATTCTCCAAAATAATTCATATCTTGATTTAATTCTTCATCCTGTATATCTTCACCCTCTTCAGTTTCATTTATCATATTGTTTTGTAGAGGAGGGGGAACTGTTTGATCTTCATTTTCTCTCCTCTCCCTCTGTATATCATTGTTTCTTTGCCCTCTAGGAGTAAATATGGGTGCAAATTGATGCCTAAATTGATTAGGATTATTAGGGTTTCTTTCTCCCTCTTATGCAGGTTTGTTCGAATTCTTTTCCATTTCCAATTTATTAAGTTTTGCTGTTAAAATTTTGACTAATTTAGCCATTTCATCAATTTTACTATCATCTGGCTGTGAGGTGGAAGATGCTAGAATCACTTCTTTCTTACCTTTTCTATCATATGCTCGCTGATCTGAATTCACTTTAAGTCTGTTTGAAGCTAGGATATTGGATTCTACCTCTAAAGCAGCTTCTTGTATGTTCAATAAGGTAACTTGTCTCCTCTCTGTCAGGTGTAAATATAATTCATGATAAAAAACATTGGCATAAGTAAGCTTTGCTGATTAGAGGGTTTAATTTATGCAGGAATTCTACCATACATCTTGTTAAATATTTTAGAAAAATGTTCTATGGTTTCATCCTTCTTCCTCCTTAAGGCTCCAAATTCAGTAATATAGTAAGTGTGGTCCTTTGTGTCACCCCATTGCCTCATAAATGCATCCTATAGCTCTTCTATCAAGGTGATTGAATTTGTTGGTAATTCCTTGAACCACTTCCTAACCTCCCCATCCAGAGTTTGCACAAACACTCTCATCCATACATCTTTTGCTTCAATGTTTTGGTTTTCTGCATAGCTAAAAAATGCATCCCAATTCTCTTCAATAGTTATTTCTCCCTGCCCATTGAACCTTGGAAAATATTTCTAATAATCCCCTCTTGGAAGGGAATTCAATGGATGAGGAAGGACTAATGGTGCATGCCAAGCAGCCGCCATTCTATCCATCATGTACAATGGCTGTTGTCCTGCCATTGTGGAACTACTAGGGTTTGGTGAAGGAAAAGGTTTGTTTACTAGTATGGAACTTGGCTGAAAGGAATTTTACTGGTTTTGAATTGAAACAAAGGGATCTTTCCAGGAGACTGAGTTTTTGCTTTCTTAAAGGACCGTGGGTCAGTAAAAACCTGGAAGCTGCTAACTTGTAAAGTAGGTATTGACCATGACAAATTTTCTTTTTTCTCTTATGAATGTGAAAAAGGTGAAATTAGGTAAAAACAATCAGAAGTATATAAAGCAAGAGAAGACTGTGAACTCTAAACTTTCCTATCTTCCTTCAAAATATGTTTTGGATCAGGAATACCTGGATGCAAAGGTGAAGTAGGTTTTCTCCTAGTTCCAATCCTTCTGGTAGCCACTATGGAAACTGCTTGGTGAAATAGTAGTCTGAAATTTTTGCTAATTTTGCTCACCCTTCAAAATCAGTTAAATGATGAAAACCCAGGGAAGATATACCTTTAGTTTCGTGCCCGACAATGAAACCAAATATGTTAGTGTTAGAAATTGTTCCTAGACTACCACAAGAACAAGCTAACACAATCTCAAACAAAAATAAAATAGAATTGTTTTTTTAGGGTTTTGGTTTATAGTTTTGTTTAAAAAAATTCATCAACAAGGAGGAAAAACAAAAACAAGCTAATACAGAACTAAATTATGCACAAGTAGATAAAATGGGGATCAAACACATTCCAATAAACCATACACATTACACATGAAACACTAATTTCATCCATAGGCTATAAGCATTTACAGGAATAAAACCTTTAAACAAGAAATGAAATTATAGACTGAGTAATCAACCTTATTAGAAATGAGACATCATAACAGGTAAAATGGCTTATCAGTTTATATATAATAAAAAAATAGTAATCCATTTACATAAGAGTTGTGAGTGCTAACTTGAGATATCATAGCACAAAAAAGGCCTCTCCGTGTGAAAATTCGAACCACCCTAACCTCTCATTTCTTTCTTTTAACTTTGTTTCATCCCAAAACAGTTACATAAGTAACTAACCGAATTTAGGCTAAGATTCAAAACTAGTTAGTAAGATGATTGTCTTTTCAAAATAACAATTTACTATTACAAAAGTTAACTACATGATACATGTTAGCAGTAATCCTTATAGGTTCTTGGCTACTTCAGCTATCAATGATATCCCTTCCAAAGCTTGTGATTTATTCTTGGTTCTTTGCTGTTCTGCTTCCAAGTCTTCAACCTTCTTCGATAGTCTTTCATTTTACTGGGTTAAATCTTGAATTGTTTGATTCAATTCCTTAAATTGATTTTGAGTTTGCTTCTTTCTTCTAAGAGATTCCTTCGAAACAGAAATTAACTCCTGATAATGAGTGTTTATGTCATTTAAGTCTTCCCTTAACCTTTTCTTAGTCATGACTAAATCTTCATTTGTTTTACTCAGGAAATTGATTTGATACTTGCACTGCTTCATTGTTTTCTATAGATGCTCAATCTCAGAATCTATGTATATTCCCTCTTTTGTTGTATAGGTCTTGTCTGATAACCATGGAATGTTCATTTTTCTAAAGATAAAATCATCATCTTCATCTTATTTATATGCTTCCTCTACAAGAACTTCTAGAGGGCTAGCTTTTTCAGTACTGCAAACCTTTGGTTGCTCTACATCCTTGTCTTTGCTTGGTGATGATTTTGGAGTTATTGAATGTTCCTTTCTACTCTGAACCAGCTTAGAATATAAGTCTTCTTCATCCTCCAAGTATTCTTGAGATGATGAGTCTTCAATTACAGTCACTTTCTCTTTAGCAAATTTTGGATTTAAAATCTTTTTCATGCCAAGCCTTAACCTTTTTTTGCTCTTATTTTAGGCTTGTTTGAAAATGGCTCCTGATTTTCATTAATTGTTTCTCTACTCTCTTCATACACAAAGTCCTCGAATTTCTGGGTTGAAACTCCTTCTTGAATACTATCTTTCACCAGTTCTTCAACTATTTCTCTTTTTAATCTCTTTGCAAGGCAATGTTGTTTGTTCATTTGTCTCTTCTTGGGTTTACCTTCTTGTTGAGTTTGAATTCTTGACCAAAACACAAAGTGTTCCCAGGCTCTACCATATTTTTGAAGAACTGTGTCAACAATCAATTTTATAATACCATGATGAAAAATAGACAGCTGAGTGTGATATTTATTCCCTTTGACTCTATCTGGCATTTTTTGTAGGCTCTTCAGAAAGAAAAAGGTAAAATTCATTGTTGATTCTTGATTTAGATGTTGGAGGAATCTAATGTGATACTTGAAAATTAAGGCAAATATTCCTTCATAGGTAATGTAACTATGTAGAATTATGATAACCTCCCTCCATTCAGGCTTGAATTTCTATAATTGAACACCCTTGCCCTATTATAGAGTTCCAACCTCTAGCAATAAGAAATCTTTTCAATTGAAAGTAAAAGGTATCTTCTTAAACCAAAATTATCCTTCAGCTGCTATACCTATGGACTCTTCAATTAACTCTCTATTGAGTTCAAATTTTAGGGTTTCAAATGTAACAATGTTCTTATCAACACCTTGTGAAAATCTATATGACAATTCTAGGCTGAAACCATTAATTCTCTGGAAAAACTCAAACCAACCAACCCTCTAAAAAATTGCGGCACACTCAGGAAAATATTCTGCCTAGCTGGCATCCATGGGCTCAACTCTATTCATTTTACCACTCTTTTTCATTTATACTGTGAAACCCTAATTTGCGAATTTCTTTCTAAAATAGTTGAAAAATATTTTTGAAAATGATTCACTACAACAATGAAACTGAAAGGTGAGTAAAATCGGGACAACAACTTCAATTTTTTTTAAAATTGCCCATACATACTAACCCTCTGTCAATGAAAATCACAATTGAGTTAATAATTTCTCTATTTGGTTACACACCTGTCATGATGATGATCCTCATTGCTGAACATGTGCTCTCGTGTCTTCATATGTGTCCAGCAGACCTCCACAATTATCTCTTCAATGGCCATGACTATCCCCAATTCCTTCAATAATTTTTGTCAAATTGAAAATGACAGGTGGGAACCCGATCTTCAACAATCCTGCCAACTGCTTGTTCAATTGTCACTATTATTAATGTGTTCTGAACCCCCGCAATCTTATGTTTTTAAGGGATTCCACCAATTCAACTTTCCTACGGCTATGACTCTCCTTCATAACCCCTTCTTCTTTTCATACACTTGTCACAATGATTATTGAGCTCTATACACGTATCACTCCATCCGTACAAGTGTAGAACGAATCCTCTTGCTTTCAATTACTCAGCAGCACCATTCTTTTCCATGATTTCACAAAACGAGATTCTTGTAGTGCTACCAGTCTTTAACCTTCACTCCTGTGCTACAGGAATCTTCTTTCATATAATTTTAACCAATACCTTAAGAAAAGGGTTAGTAATAAAGCATCATACTTGAAATAAACTTTGATTGTAAGCATTTGAAAGTTTAAATATGTACATATTAACTAATAAGCCCAAAAGACAAACATTTAAGACCAAAAATAATGAAATCATTCAACCATTAAAAGCATTAAATCCAACAAAAACTACTGATTGTAAAAAAATTACTAAAACCAACATAAAATGTAAAATCATAATAAACTAAAAGTTTAAAATTAGGACCAAAAAAGAGTAGAGAAACTAAGAACAAAATCTAGTTCTAACAGGGCCACACTGCAGTCATCATAGTATGGTTTTAATTGGCTACCGTTGATCATACTAGAAACTGGTCTTCCATCAAGCTTATGTAGTTTTACCGCGCCTGCTTCAGTAATGTGTGCGACCACGTATGGGCCTAGCCAGTGTGTTTTGAGCTTACCTGGGTGCTTAAGGAACTTTTTGTCATACATCAGAACAAGTTTGTTGACCTTGAACTATTTTGTTATGATGTGGTAATCGTGCCATGCTTTCTGTGGCTTTTTTTCCACGTTTTGATGGAATCCCGCAATGAAACATTCTTCCTCCATTTGAATTAGCTACACAAAATTTTTCTTCTATGACGTCGGTGTCTGTCATTTCTGTTAGTGAAACAATTCATAGGCTCGACACAATGTATTCCATGGGAATGACTACTTCTTGTTCGTAGACTAATCGAAAAGGAGTGTATCCAATTAGTCATTTTCATGTTGTTCTGTAAGCCTATAGTACCGCTGAGACTTTCTGGTCCCAGTCATCTCTATGCACATTACAAACCTTCGTTAAGGCGTTCTCTAGTATCTTGTTGAAGGCCTCAATAGTTCCATTTTCTTGAGGATGGTAGGGTGTTTTATTCTTGTGTTGGATTTGGAATTTTGTAGTCATCTCAACAATTAGTTTGTTTACAAAATGCGTACCTTGGTCGCTGATAAGGATATTCGGGAAACCAAACCTTGTTACAACATTTTCAAAAAGAAACTTTGTTGTAGGTGCTACTATGCAATCTTTCACATGTGTCGCTTCCACCCATCTTATCAAGTAATATGTGGTAGTTATAATAAAGCACGCACCAGTCCGTTTCCCTAGTGGACTAATAAGGCCGACAAAATCCACTGCCCATTTATCAAAGGCCTACAGTGTAATTTGTGGCGCAAGTGGAATTTCATCACGTCGTGATGGTTTCCCCAGTCTTTGACATTCATCTAAAGTCACGACAGTTTTTCCTTGTATCGATATGTACACTTGACCACTAGAGTCCAGCTTGCAAAATATTACGCATCGTTTCCTTCCCAGCGTAGTGTCCTCCTGATACACCCGCATGCGCTTTCGCCATTACCCATTGCCTTTCATGCTTAGAGATGCATCTGCATAGTATTTCATCTAGTCCCAACTTATATAGTTGTCCCACAATTAGCATGTAGTCTACGGCCTTGACAACTAGTTGTTTCTTTTTCCATGTCGTATAATATTCAGGTGCATAGCTAGTATTTAATAAGCGTATAATAGCATCAAATTCTTTATCGACAACATCGATAGCAAACAAATGCGCATCATGCAGATTATCCTCTAAGCTATTGAAATGCAGATTTGGTTCTTCACCACTTTCAATGCGTGACAAGTGGTCTAGCCCAACAGTCAGTTGGCCTGGCTTTACAATGAATTCCAAGTCAAATTATTGAAATAGGAGGAGCCACCAGTAGATATTCCCCCCAACACTGGCTTATTGACCAGGTACTTTAGCCCAGAATAATTAGTGAACATTTTGAAGTGTCCACCCAATAAATAATGTCTGAACTTTTGTAGTGCATAGACCATTACAAGCCCTTCTCTTTCAGTTGTGGTGTATTTCTTCTCTGCTGTTGACAATCTCTTGCTTGAAAATGCAATTGGGTGGTCAATTGCAACCTCTCCTAGTTGGGTTAATACTATACCAAGTGAAATTGATGATGTATCAACATGTACATGAAAATCCTTCTTCCAGTCTAGGAATATTAATATCGGCATAGTGACCATTTTGTTCTTCATCTTATCCATACTCCCTTGACAGTCTTCGTTCCACTCAAATTTGGCGTCCTTCTTCAACAGCTTCTCCATTGGGGCAGTTATCTCTACATACCCTCTTATAAATTTTCGATATTATCTAGTATGTCCCAATGTAGATCTAATTTTTGTGACCGATGTGGGTGGATGTAAGTCTATAATAATTTCCACCTTCGTGGGATCGACCAAGATCCCATCGCGACATACTACATGGCCTGGTCGTACACCAAATGGTGCACAAAATATACATTTTCTCAAATTTAGCGCAATTTGATACTGGTGACACCTTTCTAGAATCATGCACAAATTCTCAATATGGTCTCTTACTAGACCAAAGACTGTCCAATCATCAAAGTATACTTCAAGAAAGTTATGAATGAAATCTTTAAAAGCAGAAACTACTATTCTAGAGAAAATAGTAAGGGTGTTTTTAAGGCTAAAGGGCATTACCGTGTATTGGTAGCATCCCCATTCTATTACAAAGGTTGTCTTGTGGCGGTCCTCTTGCACAATTCTGACTTGATGATAGCCTGAGAATCTATTTGTGAATGAGTACATATCTTGTTCACCGACACTCTCCAAGACCTCATGTGTAAATGGTGTTGGGAATGGATCATGTAAGCAGGCATCATTTAGCTTCAAAAGGTCGACACAGATCTTGACCTCGCCTGTCTCCTTCTTATCCTGAATCACTATGGGTTTTATCCACTTCGACTCTTCAACAGGTTCAATGATTCCTGATTCTAGCATGGGATCCAGTTTTGCTTTCACTTTTTCTTTATAGCACGGATTTATTCTATACGGGTGCTGTATTACCAGACTTGTGTCGGGTTTGAGTAGAATTTTCATTTCGCCCAAATCTCCTACTATCCCCTTCATTTTATTGGAAGTTCGTCAGGAAGAGGTCTTGGAATTCATGTAATAGATCACTGATTTTGGCTACCGTCTCTTCGTTCCAATAGTCTTCAATGTTAGCAAATTTTAGAATATCCTCTGAACCAATGTTAACTTTCTTGATATTTAGCGGCTTGATGAACTGCTCACTAGAAATGTCACTTCCTTCTACTGTGGGTGATCCCTTCGACTCGGGAATATTGATATTAGTTGAATCATCCTTTGGGTCTTTGAAGAGGTTATAGCAGGTCATCCAATGCTGAACTGTGTCACAAGACTGGCGGGAATGCGTACTACAAGGTTGAGAATACACAAACTCCAGTGGGATCTCAATGAATATATTCTCCTTAATAGTATTCAACACAATATCAACTGTTGGTTGCTTGTCTATGAATTGGAATGTGCAAGTGAAATTATCATATAACCTTTTCCCATTCCCTTGTTTCTTAGCGCATCTCCATAGATGCGTACCAGCCCCTGGGTGCCATTTCGAGAGTATGGATGAAGTGGTGAACCCACTCTTGGAGCGGGTAGTTCGAGAACAATGCAAAACACTACTCTAAGTGTTCAATAGGGTATGATAACCCTGTATACTTTTGTGTCACAGTTGTGACCTCATCTCTGAACCTTACTTCCAGTAGCCATCTGCACGGTGGCCATTCAGTTATAGAGATTTTGTGTGTACCCCACCATCACATAGGTGTGGATTTTAGTGCAAATTCTAGTGCAGATAGTCGCTGTGGATCTGTGACTAATTATTCAAACTCAATCAAGAATGTTTCCAAGTTAGGAAGTCCTTCATATGTAGGTACTGGTCGCGACTAAGTTCCTACTCATCGAATAGACTTAGTTAGCCTAACAAATATCATCATAGAGACTTCATGTAATTAGTTCTTCTAGTTCTCAAGTGCCTCTCCTGAGTCTGATGTACATGACCTCATGCATCTCCAACTCAGGTTACTATCTGAAGTAGGATTAATGTAACCCTCCTTAAGGACAGTGAAATTATAGATGTTATCAAGGTGATCAGATTTCCCTTCGTTGAACACAGTTTCAACATATCTTTGTCCTTCTAGTGGGTCAATGGGCGCAACTACCCTCATCTCATCATCTTCAAACGATAGGATCCTTCTTTCAAAGTTTATAATGGTTTGATTTCCCATCGCCCAATCGATCCCTAGTAGCGTAGGATATGGGTTAGTATCATGTACTATATTTATGACCTCAAAGTCTGCAATCCTTCAATATCCACTTCTACCTGACTCAATCTACCAATGGGTAGGACCTTTTCCTGATTAGCAAGCCTTAATTGAATTGGGGACCATTCTAGGGGTGGATTACCTATTATTTACCACATCTAGCACATTAAGATGTTAACATCAGATCCCAGGTTGAGGATGATATAGTCCATGTCATAATCACCAATTTACACGGAAATCCTGAGTTCGCGTCCCGTTTTGAACTTTGTCTTGACACTGTTAACCTTCTTTGCTGGTGGGCCTTCCTCCGAAAGCGTTTGTAATACCTCGATTATGACCCCATTTGCATTTAATTAAAATGATGTAAATAATCATGGTGTGGAGCTAGGAAAAAGACCCACCATTGATTTAGTGTTTATGTTTCGACAATTATGGTTGAGCCGATGGTATTTTATGCTAGCTAAACATTAAAAAGCTAGACATCATGTTAAATTTTCAATTTTAATTAAAAACCCATAACCGGTTATGTCACGCAACTAAATGATATGGGGGCATGATTTTTCCTAAGGATGAGAGAGTGGGGGATTAGAAGAGTGGGGAAATTTGAATTGGGAAGAGCCCCACTCTGGGAAAAACATTTTTTGAATTTCTTGGGCAAGAAAACACAAAAAATGGCCACCTTTCCTTCATGCGACAACATTTCACCTTCCCTCACGAATTGGTTTGAACAAAACGTTTTTGGAAACCCAATTGAGCATTCACGTAGCAGGAAGGAATAAAAAATGATTCGGAGTTTGAACCTTTTAGGAATTTCTCCTATTCGACGATCTAAATCCTCCACGTTTTTGGTTTTTGTGTTATGATTTTTCCCCTGTTCAGCAATTTTGTTCTCTCTCATGTTTTCTCCTGTTTGCTAATTGTTTCCTAATTACGATTGACATGAATATGATTTTGTGTCTTTAATTTGAAAGACTAGCAACATTTTCGTTTTGGTATTTTTGCAGTAGTCGGTTTGGCACAGGCAATGTTCATAAATTTGTAAACTTCTATGTGTGTATGTAATCTCTAGCATCTGCTGTGTTTTGATAAATCCCAGGAGTGAGATCCCTGTGTGTGCATCCACATCTGGCATTTGAATTGATTGAAGGAATGGAAATAGAGTCTATACTTGCTTGATAAACCTAGTGTGTTAAAGAACCTCACAGACCAATCTAGAAGGCTTGTTTTCTTCTTTGCATGTCCTGAATAGCACTGGAAGGGTAGGCATGGCCTGAGGGACTATGTACCAGAGAAGGGAGTGCTTCCTTGTGTTGGGTGTGTAATTGTTTAGAAATCAGGCTAGTTCCGGTGTGGGTGTTCATAGCTCTGGGGTTGAGCTCACTAACTTAGCAATCAGTCTTTCCACCTCCTTAAAATCCTGATAAACCCAACTAGAAGGATGGCTTAGATGGTATCCTGATAAACCCATCCATTGTCTTGGTTGTGTCTCATGTGAATTTGTCTAAGTGTAAGCCACTTCCTGTGTAAGTCTGATAAACCCAACTGTGTTGGCTTGACTGAATTTTAATTGTATCCTTGGATATGGGTGAAGTCTGCTAGTGTTCCTTATTCCTTGGGGAAGATCATGCCCAGATCGAGGGTGGCAGTGTTGCTAAGAGATTAAATAGCACACCGGCCTATGGTTGGGTAGAACGTTGCAGCGACATAGCTGGTTGTGAGACGAGATTCTTTCAAATATAAATATTCTGGTGTATTTAAGTTCTGAAACTATATTTGCTTATTAATTATTATGACATTATCATGAACATGTTGAATGAATGATTTTGCTTCTGCTGTATATATCATGTACATTTCATTATGCATATGTGTATTTATATGCTTTAATTTCAAATGCATTTTTTAATATATATATGTATTATGTTCATGGGGCTTAGATTTCCTGGGTTGATAGATGTTAGTTGCGTCCTCTCCATTGAGTAAGGGTTGGGGACGTGACAACGTTTCTATTAGCACTTCCAATTATGTAGGGGCATCCTTATCCTGGATTAATGACAAACAACTTGACAAGAATGGTTTGATCTTACTAACCTTATCTGCACTCTTTTTTGCAGTCTGTCGTTTGAATATCTTCTGGAATCTCTTAGGCATATATTTCACTTGGCCTTAGGTAAATGGCTATTCCGTTCCTATGAATTTTGGGCGTACATCCATGAATATGCACTTTTTCTTTCGAACATCCAACGATACTTTATTTTGCGTGATGGGCTACACCTACGGTTGTGCTTGTGTCGTAGGCTTTGTCTGTGTAGCTTGATCTGCACCCATCGCAGCACCTTCCCTAGTTATCACGGCTACACTTGGTTCCCGAGGTTCTACAACTATCATCTGTATGTTGGCGTTAACATTCGGGTTGGGAGCATTCGGTGCAGGATTTGGTGCTGGGTTAGATGCTCCAACCGTCCGGGCTTGCCATCGAGCGATAATTTGCAGACATTGCTCCACATTGTGCTCTTGTCTGCACTATGAGAAAGTCTTCGCAGGTTCAAGGTAGCCTCTAGCATAGTGGCCTTGCGCTCCACAATTGTAGCATACCACTGGTCCTCTTGCTCGGACAAATCCTCCTCCTCCTCGGCCCCTATAATTGTCGCCCCCCCTCAACTGAGGGTGTGGCGGTTGTGGTAGGTATTTCGGTTGTGCATACTACCGTTGATACGGGTTATATGGGGCCGTGTTCTGAAATTGCGGTGCCATTTGAAATTGCTGCGCAGGATGAAACTGAGGCGCAACCTGAAACTGTGCTTGTTCCTGTTCAATATTTATTTGTTCCTCAGTATTCATTAGATATGCATGTACCATTTTCTCTCTTAGATGTTAGTAGGCCCTACAATTTTTTTCATCATGACCTACAGATCTACAAAATTTACAATACAGACTAGCTGGGGTACTGTTGTAGGCACAGCATATCCCATGTTATTTAAAACATGGGAGCCCCAGTTACCGTCATAAGAAGGTAACAATTTGAATTCCTTAAATCATTGTAAATGCCCCTATCACATTTGTCATAGTTTCTTTGTAATCTAACTTAGTCAAAATTTTGAATTTATGCATGATTTGTGTGTTTTTGATGAGTTGCGGAAGACTACCTTTTATTGAAATTGTTTCATCCCGCAACCCGCATCTAGTAAGCCACAATTTGTGTAATGCGGGATTCTGTAGTTTAAATATTTGAATTTTTCCATCCTACAACCAACATCCTGAAAAATGCGGAATGCAGGATGCAAAAAAGTTTTTGTGTGTGCGATTTGGTCATCCCGCATTCTGCATGTGCGGAATGCAGGGTGCGGGAAGTAATTTATTTTATGATTTTTGTCGTATGTCCCCACAACCCGCAACCCAAAAATTATGGAGTGCGGAAGTATTTTGATTTATAATTGTGTTGCGTGTTTCCCCAACTCGCAATTGCGGATTGCAGATTGCGAAAAAGGTGTGTATATTTGCGAAATAAACGCCCGCAACTCTTCTCCCGCATTCTAGATATTTGGTATTATTTGGATTGTTTCATTTCTTACTGATCTCTAGCTTGTATTTTCTCTTTTATTCATTTTATTTGGTTCTATGATCTTGGTGGTTAGCTTACCATGTTATCTTTCAAATTCTCCACCTAAGCTTGGTCTTCACTGCACAAACTGATTATTCGAGATAATTGTTGGATATTACCTTCGCTCTAGGATTCAGATTGAGCTTATCATTTCTTCTTTCATACTTTTGTGTATTGCAATAGTTTGATATTTGGCCTTGATTGAGTTTTATTTTCTCTTTTGCATGCCTAGAACTGTAATGTAAATATTTTAAATAATATTGGTCTTTGCAATACACCAAAGCTTATTGGAATTGTAATAATATTGGTTATTTGCTTATATTAGTTTAATGTTTTTAATGTTTGCTTTAAGCTTATTGAAATATTTTAAATATTCATGGTTATGTTTTGACTTTCATTAACTTAACTTGTGTATTTCATTAAATCCATATATTAAATTTATACACAATTGCATGTTATGAAAATTAAAAGAACACATGTTTTAGTTTGTTTGAATCCTAAATCCCCTAATTTCTATGAGATTTGGTTTTATGATTATTTGGAAATTTGTGGAATTAGAATTCAACATTCACGAATGTGAAATTAGTTTGATCATGGTTAGGTCTTTATTTCCAATAAGCTAATTTGATTTTGAAAATATAAGTTCTATTTTTCCATTTTGCAATCTAAAGGGATTTTCATTTATTATTCTGCAAAAGTAAATATTATTTTCTAGATGATTATGTTAGAAACCTATTTATGGCCTTCATTATCTCTCCTATATTATATAGGAGTGATTCTTTTCCTATATACTTAACTTGTTTCCAACATTTATCTTATTAAGAATTAAATTGTAAATGGTTTTTATAATTTCTAGATTTAGGGTTTTAGATATTGGATTTTCTTTCACTTTGTAAATATTTATAGATTTTTAATCTTTTCTCTATTATTGTTTTATTTCAATCTATTTCATACAACCTTAAAAGAAAATTAAAAAAATTTCATTTTTAAAAGCTTTCCAATCATTTGTATGCGTTTGTGGAACCTTTAATTTTGCTAAAATTCAACCTTTCCACAATTCCTTCCCGCATCCCTCATCCCTCAACTTGTGGAATGCGGATTGCGGGATGGATTGAATAAAATTTTGATATTTTGTGATCCCGCAAGTTGTGGAATTCACTTTTTCACATTTTCATTCCTGCATATTTTTGGACCCTAAGTTTATCTTGGGTTATAATTTAATTTGATTTCGGGTTCGTAAATTTTGGTAGTTTTATTTTTCACTTAGGGTTTTAATTTGGTTTTGGATCATTGGTTTTTCCCTATTTGTTTAAATGATTTTTTTAAACAAATTCAAATTTTCTTCCCCACATGTGATTTCCGATTTTGTTGGGAATATTAATTTTGGATTCTTTTGTTTTTGTTTAGTTTTATTTAGTTGGAAAATAATTAACACAGAATAATAGATTTGATTGTTAAAATCAATGGCCACAATTCACTTTGCAGTAAAATCAACGGTTACTGATCCTTAAATTCCAAGAGAATAATCTTGAGTTAATATACTATTTGTATTAAAACATTTTAAAAAAGGGATAGTTGAATGATGATATTGATCGCCGGAAAAGGAGATTTTTACAATTTTTATTACATTCTACCTTGGTTAATGAACACTAATTGATATAATTTTTTCCAGGATTGCAGGGATTCTAAGCCATGCATATTACCGAAGATAATATAATCAAACTATGGTTGTGCTACCAATTTGATGTTTGATGGTGAAATCTTTGTCTGCCGGCAATGGAGATCATTTATTTTTAGTATCACAAATTGGCTTACTCGAGATAGAAGGAAGCTCCAACATAAATTCATGGATTGTTGAGAGAAAAGATACAAGTTGATATGAAATTAATGAAGACCACATTTTTTTTTTAGAAGTTGAATCGCACCTGAAGAGGGGGGCGAATTTCGGGCTCCATTTTCCATCAAACCATGAAGAATTTGAAAAAACTGTTGAAACCCACTTCACAAATGGGGTCTTTTACTCCTAATCGCGGGCCGTTTTGGAAATATTTGAACCGATTTGGAGAAAAGCATGCCCGAATAGAGGAGTATTTTCAGAAGTTGGTTGCGGCAGGTTTTGATGGGAGATGGATGAACCAGAGTTCTAATGGTTGGATCTTATCCTTCCATTGCTTGTCTCTTCTATAAAATCGACCTAAATGTCTGAGAGAATGGGGGCCAGAGTGCTTGACAGAGCTGTATAGATTTCTCTTTTATGCTCTGAAAACGCTGCTGCCAAGGAAGAGGAAAGATTGGCACAAGAGATTGAAAGCACCTCTATTTTTATGAGGTTTATGTAATTTATTATAGAACTTGATGTAATACAATATTGTTGTTATTTCTTATCTCTTGTCATTGATGAGATTAAATTTCTTTAACTGATCTTAATTTTTCATGTTTTGAATGGACAAATGATGCTGTTGTTTATTTGCAATTTATAAATGCATTTATTTATAACTTATATTTCTCTCTGTTATTAATTCATGCATTGATAAAGCTTTCAGGAATTTATTCTTTTAACTATCTTTATCTATTTATGTAAGTGATTGAACAATGAAACTTTATAGCAAGAAATGTTGGTTTTTCAACTGATATGTGTTATGCAGGTTAACTTTGAATGATATAATATTAAGTTGCTGTCAATTGTTTTTTATTAATGGATTGTAAATTAGGTGATAAGTTCCTAATCTAATTTACATTTCTGTTGATTGGATGAAAATAATTGTCTGTTTTACACCTCTGGTTCACCTGCAAATCAAATCAACATAATCTTTAAGTAGCTTAGATTTAGATCATGTTTTCTTTTACTAGTTAGATCTGAGTTTTCTTTTTCTTTACATCACCCACCTTGTTTTCCAATATGGGAAATAGATCCTCTGTGGATCAAACTCACAAAATCCAGCGGAGGCTATTGAAATAATCGTGGGATATCGCTATCTTAAAAACCTCCAGGAAAAAGCAATACTTGCACAGGATTGCTTGAAGCTTTTGGATGGGTTTTCTTTCTGTGTTGCAAGTCTTAGACACCCTTTTCAGCCACATACACAACTGAGGATTCAACAAATGGCACTAGAAGGAGGGCTTGAACCTCCGACATGTAAGGTCATTTGAGCTCTCTTAATAAGATTATCTTAAAATGGCTCCAGCCCGAAAATATGTATATAGTTCATTTTAGGCCCATGAATCTATATTCAGTTGTTTTTCTAGGAAGATTAGTTTTCAATTTCAAACAGATGTGCTCAAGCAACTTATAGAAGTAAAATTCGATGGCGAGGGAGAAATTTTAGCACAAGAACATGTTCTTCAATTTACTTATAATTTTCTTGTTAAAATTTTTTTGGATCAAGATGTTTTGTGCATATTGTTAGCCTTCACACTTGAATGAAGAGTCAAAGAGTGGTTTGTAACCTTACCTCTTTCCTCTGTACATTCTTTTGAACATTTTGTAGATCTTTTCTTGCTTTCTTTTGGACATTATGACTTTGTTAGATTATGTAATGAATGGAAACAACTTATTGTATAGAAGGGTGAATCATTAGAAGATTTTGCAATTAGAACTTTTAATCTCTATTGTAGATTCCCTTTAATAGATCGTTCTATGATACAAGAATGGTTTCAGCACACTAGTTCTATTACACATGAATCTGATCAATTAATAGATGATAAATCTGAATTATACATTGATAATAATCTACCTCTTGGTTTAGGTTTGCATGAATAATCTAAGGATTTAAAAATTGTAGAAATGGCTGCCTTCTCTTTTTTATATATGGATCATAATCAATATGATGATTCAGATGAAGTAAATGTTGATATGCCCATGTCTATTTCATATGAAATTCAAAGTCTAACTATTCATGAAGAAGATCATTTTTCTATCGAAGATTCTTCTAAAGCACCAGAGAATAGTTCTAATAATAATATTGAACAATCTTCTTCTAGTATAAGTAAAGAGCTTCAAGATTCATTTATTATTCTGTTAAACCTTTAACAGATCTTGAATCAACTAATTGTTCTGAAATTTGTGATATGTTTTCCCAATTACCATTTTATGACCTAAGTAATTATGTAGGAGAACATATTTCACAAAATGGTGATACTACATTATAAGAAGAAATAGATTTTGATTTGAAACCTTTCGTACATATCTCTTTTGAAGAGAAAATTCCTCTTAAGGAACCTCATTCTAAAAATACTCTACAAAGAGATGAATTTCATGCACTTATTTCCTCTTCATATTTGTCTATGTATCATGATATATTTGATAACAATGGCATTCAATCATATATTCCAGATTCTAATTCTCCATTGCTAAGTGTTAAAGAGGTACAGGTTGATAATCAAATACATGAAGAAGATCGAGAAGATTCATGTGCTTATCATCAATCTATGTATTCTTGTCATTCTTCTTTGTTGGAAGTAAATGATATTTCTAAGGATAATTTTCAGGATTCTTACTTTTATGATTCATCATTCAATAAAGAAACATGTTCTTCTTACAATCAATTGCTTGATAGAGAAAATTGTTGTGAGAATGCTAATGATACTAGTTCTACATTTATAGCATCTCATATCTTTAATTCTTCTCAAGTAAATAACCATATGCAATTTGATCTCTTTGAGAATTTTAAATTTAGTCAACCAATTTATGATGATTTTTATGATAATTAGTTGGAACAAATTGGATGTCATTTTGTTGATCTTATTCAAGAAAATATTTCTAAGGAGAAAATTGCTCAAGAAGAAGCTTTAGACTCTTATAATACTGATGTTGGTTTTCTTTCAAATAATCCATTTCATCGCATAAATATTTTGAACTCTTTATGTCATTATTTTGATTTTCATTGTACATACCATGATTGGGTTGATGATTGGGTCAATGATTGGCTTGAGGAATCTTTCTTGGTAAGATTTCATCATTATGATAAAACTTTGTTTTCCTCATTTGTATATAAAGATGGTAAGGATCCATTCTCTTTATTTGTACATAAATTTCATTTTATTTGTTTTAATGCATTCTTTAACCACTTTTATTTGCAAGCATTCATATCATGCTTTCTAATTAGCCGCTTCTTCTTTTTTGTAGGATTCCATATGCTTTCATAGTTGCATTGGAAATTCGATTATACTTAGTTTTTGTTTTTTTTGAATAGTTTAGGAGTAGGTGTAGAATATATTAGTTTTGTTCATTTCTTTAGTAATTAGATTAGTCTTTTGGTTTTCTTTGACTAACATATTTGCGACGACAATCCAATTCCAAGTTGGAAACGACACTTCTTCAGATGCATTCAGGGAATTATTTTTATCCTCTTTCACTTTATTCATGCTCTCACTTATTCTTGGTTCAAGGCATTCATGTTTGAATTTTCTCTTTAGTTTTAAATGATAATCATCATGTCATGAAATGTTTTGAATAATTTATTTTCTAAGTTTTAGGAGCAAGAATATTATGGAAAAGGGAAAAGTAATTAAAATTAGAACATCCTCATTACACACGAGTTCTTGATATTTCGTGGATATGCCAAAGAGGTTTTACATATTTAGTTGTTGCAAATTGAAAATAGTTTAGTTTAGTTTATTTTTGTACATAATTTTTAATAAAGGAGGCCTTATTGTCCTAAAAGAACTTTATGCAAAACACCAAATATTGATCGTAATTCTTCAACTGTAAGAGAATAAATTCATTTTAGAGTTTTATTATAATCAATTCAAATAACATATTGAACACATTTTCATATATGAATTGAAGTAGTTATTCTCTTTTGATTCTACAAGCACGACTAACAAATCATTCAACTTTTGTTTGCATAAGACAATTGGTTAAGGCCTACTTTTACAATTGTTCTTCTTTTCTTTTAATTTAAATAAAGGGGCTTCAATTGGTTCAATATCTCATATGGTGAACAATACTGTCAAATTATTTTTTATGACAAAACTTTAAACACATACTCTTCCACATGAGATGTTAATCGTAGTCATAAGTCCTTGTTTGCTTCATTAGAGGAAATTTGGGGTCTAAAATGGGCCTTATAAGAAAACGCGCCAACAATAAGTTCTTGTGAGTTGGAATTCAAGAAACAATACAATTCCCAGATAAAATGAGTCAACCATAATGGTTGAATTGACATATTTGTCATAAAAAAAACTACTTTTTTTGTTCGTATTTTCAACATATCTCCCTGTGTTTTTACTCAAATTTCGATCGGGAGAGCTCGCTGGATGAGGAATTTGATTCCGCATCCAACGAGTACCCACATTGCATGCTTTTGACGGACTCCCCTACCCCAAAAACTAGAAATACTAGAAAAAATGTGATGATGACATTCGAAATTTGAGTAAAACAACAGGGAGATATGTCGAAAATACGAACACAAAAAGTAGTTTTTTTCTTTTTTCCTCCAAAATTAATAAATATTATTTTATTATTTTAAATATTATTTTATTATTTTCCTTAGGAGGCCCATTTTAGACCTCAAAATTTCTCTAATGTATATTTTTTTTTGTTAGATCACTTTTGTTTCATTTTCAAATTGTTTGATTAGATTGGATTGTTTTGGCTTGATAATCATTTGCATTGGGGTGAAAGGTTGAAATGTTAATCATCGAAAATTGATTCCAATTATTCTACAATTCTTTATTTTGAATCTGTTGAGGCCTGGAAAATCGTAGGCAACAACAGCAAGGGATTCTCCCCATTCAACGTTCCCAACTAGCCCGTGACTGTTTGGTATAGGGAATCCATCTGGTTTGCAGTCCAGCTACTTTAGGTCAAGTAACAAAAAAAAAAGAAAAGGTTTTACCGGTTATGGCCCGGTCCACCGTGTATATTTTTGTATTTTTTGACTTGAAGTATGATATGCACGTGCCTAATTAACAATGCAGGGTGATAAAGATGCAAAGAGTAGTCACAATGTGATGCACAGGTTCTTACCTCTTGTATTAGCACTCACAAGCATCCAAATCATGCAAGAAAATAAATACTAACTAAAATATCTCTAGAGAGCTGGGTATTAATTCATGAGTAATGCACCCCTATTCATGTGTTATGGCAAATCACAGATAGATTTTCTTGTAACCAAACATATAAACATGAATAAAAGTATATATGATAAGATAGCTCATCAACAGTTAAAACTACCATTACTCATAGTGAAAAAAGACATCATAAGGGTACTGAAGAACATTTGGAAAAGAACATAGGTTCAAGAAATTAGAATGCTCTTACAGCTATTGAGACACAGCTGAAAACGAAATAGTTCACATTCAACATTGCTCATTTAATCACATTGACATATTCCACAGAGCACTTCCTCCAACAGGTAAAATTTGCAGTCTCTGGTTGTAAAACAAAATAGTTCCTCTTACAAGCATTAAGCAACAAGTTTTTTCATGCAAAAATCCCCTGTAAGTTCTAACTTTCACATATTTAAGCTAAAACAGTTGACCCCTGGGCTGCCCACAAGCGTGCGACCTTTCAGTTCCCCAAACGCTTCATATCGAGTCTATCTTTTCTGTATGCACTCATGAACCATTTGGTAATTGATCAGTTTTTAGGTCTGCGCCTTTGTAAATACTTCTTTTGTCTTCTACTCCACTTTTCCTCCTTGCGATCCTGCTGGTTTCGGCTCTACCTTCACCAAACCGCCCATCTCCCTTTGCGCTGCCGTAGTTTGACCATTCTCCAGAAACCACCTGTAATCAAACGGCGTACATCATTCATCGGGATTGCATTCAAATCATATCAACTAAAACGACTAAGCATTAAGAGAGGCCATGTACAGCGTTATTGCCACAAGGCTTGACAAACGCCGGCACCACTACTTCGTCTACCTATGGGTTCGAAGGAAAACACCCACGATAGGAAATGAGAACTCATTGGATGCTCAGAGTGCTGGCATCGGAAGCTAAAATCCCTTCCCTAGCCGCAACGATGGAAGAGAAAGAGGTTACAGACATGCGACCGGAGGGCGAGAAAATTCCCAATTGGGAATCAGAAGGACATTGACATTGAAAGCTGAAAGCTTTGCACAGCCGCAACAGCGAAAGAGAAAATACTATGGACCCACGACTAAAGGTAGATTCACGTCGATGGTCAGAGCAATTTACACTGCGAGTGCTTAACTTCTTTGGGAGCCACAACGGCGGAAGACGAAAGGACAATGGCCTCTGATCAAACATAAATTTGACGTCGGATCTATAAAAAAATAAAAAAATATTGAGTGTTTCGAACAACTCTTAAAATTTAACAATTGTCACGAGCCTGTTTCACCTTCGAAACAGGGGTTTCTTCAAGGATAAAAATATGATTCATCCATGACTAGAAAACCAAGCTCACATCTACAACCCACCAAAATCTCAAACAAAGACAACTTTTGAAACAGGCCGAGAGTCAATTTTCAGAAATCACCCAAAACTAGAGCATGACCAAGGATTCACGGATCCAAACGATTAAAAACAACTCTAAATCATGAGGAGGGGACCAAAATTTAAGAAATTTGGGGAAAAGAGTTGCGGCTGCAATAGAATCATGTTTTATTTATAAATATTTTCTAAAATATGATTGATAAGGGATTGTTGATCCTTAGTTAATGATACTCTGCGGCAAGTTAGTCATTCCAAGCCTACGTCTTTCGAAGTCTTGGATGTGAAGAGACATTTTCAAGTTGATTTGATAAGAAGAGGCTATCCCTTTATCCGTGGTGGAACACTTTCCAAGCCTCGCCTCTATACATAAACTTAGTTTCTTTGATTATCTTTCTCCTTCTAATTATCGCAAATCAATACGCAAAGCTATTCTTCTAAATTAGATTATGCAATTATGTTCTACTTGGATCCTTCTTTACGAGGAAATGAGTGGGGCTTGCATTGTTATCATCTCAAACCTCTCAATTCCATCCCACTCTCTTAAGGAGTATAGTGGCTTCCCCATCCATTAAGTAATCTCTTATGAGATTAACATTGAATGTAGCCCAATACTTTTCTTTAACATCTCTAGGAGTAAGTTGGGAAACAGGAGGTCTTATTACAAGCCGATCTGTTCATGATCATACCTTCTTATGGAATGAATTTATTAATATCTGGTCATCAGGACAGGGTACTAGCTTGTAGCCGCTAGAATGGTTTCAAGATGGGGGGTCTCATCATGAGCCAACCCACTCATTATCTGTAAGTTGGTGTGAATGACACTATCACCAAGTTGAGGCAGTGGTTTCCAACTTCTTTCTAGGAATGCAAATCTTTAACAAGGATTGATAAGCTTCACAGATTTAAGTAATGGATGGGATGCAAGTAACTTATTGGGTTAAAAGGTAACCCCATTGAGGCTATAAACGCTTGCTGGCAACAAGGCCATATGTTGGGTAAAATATGCACCATCTAATTCAACACTTAATTGTCAACCCGGGAAGGGAGCTTGTGAGATGCAAACACTATATGTGTAGGATTGAAGGCTTGAACTAACCTGAGCTAACTAAAGATGAAAAATGCACTAACATGAAACTATATGATGTTAATCTACATGCATGGATTTCATAATTCAAATGCAAGAATTTTAATCTATCTATGAAAACAATAAATTAACTGAGAACTTGAAAAGTGACTATAATTTCAAATCTAATCTAATGTATTATATAAAGGCATGAAACTAATTAATAACTGAGATTCAAACTAGTCTAATCCTATGCCAATCTATTCTATGGAAGGAAATTGTAGATACTAATCTAGAAAGCAGTCGCTTGGTTTGAACGTGATTTTAACCAATGAAAGCAAAACTAACTAATTGCAGCAAATTACCTGATCTATATTATAAATTGAAGAGTATTCTTAAGAATGCAAGTGCAACTGAGTTATGGAAATCAATTAATTATTTAATTGCAAATTTGTAGAAAGCAAAACAAGTAACTGTGGATTCGTAGAAAGCAAAGAAAATATTATTTTAAAGACCAAGCGTAAATAAAAGTGTTGCAAAACAGTAAACTAATCAAAGAAAACTAAACTTGGAGCTTTATAATCAAAATCTAAGTACAAAACAATAACTAGAAATATATTCAATATGTAAGCAAACCTACAACAGAAAAAAAAATACTTCTACTCTACCTCTTCAACAAACTACACCATAAACTAAAGAATGTCAACCAATCATAAAAAGATCATGCAACTAATTTACAGCTTGAAAAGTGAACTTACACTAAACTAGGTTATGTGAGCTTTTGTCATCAAACTTTAAAATACTGAAAACCAATGCATCTTTAAAATCTAAATGAACCTATTAAGATTGAATTTGAAACTAAGTACTAATCATTTACATCTACTGAAATGAAATAACTTGAAGAATAAAACTAACAAAGCCTAAGACAATGAAATATTGTGTAATTGGAAATGAAAGGCTGATTATGGACTCAAATGAGAATTAAAAATGGAATGTTGAACCTACTTCACATATGACAAAATTTTAAACAAGCTTAAGATAATCTCGGTTTTAGGCATGAAAATGAATAAATGTAACTCATAAACTACCTAAATCATAAAAAAAAAAAATATGATGCTTCTATTTAAACCAAAACTATTTTCACTTAAATAGTAAAATATATGTTGAATATAAATGGATTTTATCATCATTACAACTGAAATAATTAATCTATGTGTTAATATAGAACTAAATATGAATGGTTAGAGGTGGATTCGAATCCCAACTAGCTATATAACACGGTGGAATGCTGGAAAATTAACCTCTACCTTAACTAACTATTTCTGCAAAAATGAAATATTGAAAATTCTGAAAATAAATTAAAATTCTGTCTAAGTGCGAATTAAAGGCTAAACGATAGTCTGCATTAAGGTACGAACAGAAGGATGAAAAACAGTTTGCACAGAGGGACAAACAAAAGGCTAAAAAGCAGTCTGCATAAAGGGACGAACAAAAGGATGAAAAGACAGTTTGAATAGAGGGACGACTGGCTGACCCTATGGATTGTGAAGGCAAAAATTGCATAAAAACGCAGGAAGTAAACAACAAAGTGTCACCTATGGGAAAACAAACTTCTTGTTTGCAGAAATGAAATAACTTACAGGAAAATGTAATAGATATATATATATATATATAAAACCAAAATGACTTAGCTACAAACATAAAAAAGAAACTGATGAATATACACAAATAGAACCTCTGGTTTTTTAGGGGCACTTCTCAGGAATCAGGGGCTGCGTTCCTATGCTACTCAGTCACCGATCATCAATAGAGAAACAAGAATGATCACCAATAGCTGAAATAGAGACTTCTTATTAAACAGAAGTAAAGTTTTACAAAGAGTTTTCTCCTCCTCCTCTTCAAAACCAAAGAAGTATTTATAAGATGATTATAGTGGAGATTAGGTCGACCACCTCTTGCTAAAAATAGAGTTTCATTACTGCTGTAACAACTACCCACGATTTCAGAAAATGACCAACCCAATTTCTAGAAAAGTTGGTTTTAGAGAACCATGAGTTTCTCCCAAATGGCTATGAATTTGGAGAAAATTCCTCACAATGACCGAAATTGGCCTATTCTGCACAAAACCCATGTGCCATAATTTTCAATTTCACTTCTGTTTTTTCACAAATCTAGTCTGAAAATAAACTATCTGTTAAAAACAAGTGGTCTGCATGGGCGTCTGGATGAACGTCTGGATGACCTGTAACTAAGATTTGTTCATAAATCCGGATTCTGAGCATATTTTCTGCTAGTTTGTTGGCCACGTTGAAGGTTGAGTGCTGGGTTGTTGAACTAAATGCTGGATTCCTAGAGTTGGCCTCCCGCACGTGAACCATTTTATTGAATAGACTGCATGTGTTTAAATGATATATCAATTGCGTATATGCCGATCTAGGATGTGCAGATTCGTGAACATGTATACAAAAAAAGGCATGAGTATATGCATTTTGTTAATTTAAAACATTGTTACAAACTAACAAATTGTTTTAAGAATCAAAACAAAAATTATTAAAACGTGGTTTGACTTTGTTTTATGTAATGACTATTTGTTTTTTTTGTTTATTTGTTTTATGTTATGTTTATATTAAAAAGGGATTAGTATATATTTAAATAATAATAATAACATTTTAATTCCTTAATAGTTTATTTGTTGAATTTGAAACAATGTTAAAGATGTATTAATAATTCAAAATTTTAATTTGTATATGCAAATATCATGGAACCAACAAGAATCAAAGAACAAAGTTAAATCTAGGGAGTAAATCGATAAGAAACATGTTATTAAACTTAGTGCAAAACTTAGGACTAGAAGAAGGGGCTGAATGGAGTGCATAACACCTATTATTTGCAAAAGACTACATTTAATACGTAAAAATAACATATTTGTCTTATTTTATATTTACAAGATTTTAATTATTAAAAAAGAGTAAAATGAAACCTAATTGAACATACATGTATTAAATTACGGTAAATAGGTCTAAAATTAATGTAAGTAAAACCATTATAAAAGACAATTTTGAGGCCCAACATACCCCCAAACCAAAGGTATGGGATGTCCTCGTGCCATGAATGAATCAGAAGTGGTCTTTAATTTAATCAAAAACTCTGATTGATCATAAATAGTTTATATGAAATTGTTCAGCAAAACTAAGCCAAATTTATTATGACAAAAAAACTAACTTAGAAAAAAAAAGTTATGTTATGAGATAACCAAAACAACTTCATTTTATTTAAGATTTCTTAATACATACAATTCCACCACTAGTAATAATTCATGCTTATGAATACCATATAAATTGAGACTCTCTCCCCCAGACCGAAGCTATGGCATGTCTTCATGCCATGAATGAATAAATACTGGATTAAAATAAAAAACATGAAGGTATAGATAGTCTATAAATCCTATAGGAAACCAGTCATCCCTTCTACTTCTCAAAGGATTATCATTATTCAAGTAAATATGGACAAAGTTTGTATTTCAAGTTCATTAGATTCCTAAGTTTATGGGTCCCACTTCTAGGATAGTTATATCCTAGGTATAGTATGAGTTAGAGAATAGGGTCTTAAGTGCAACTTACAAACATTGTCAAATAGCAGATTGATGTAGCTCATTTTCTTTAGATCAACCATGCATACCTTCCTCCAGTAGTCCCACAACAACCTTTATTATCACAAAGTCTTTTTCATATTTTTTTTTCTTTTTTTTAGACTTTTTCTTTCTCTTTTTAACAAGTTTTCCTCCCCAAGAAGATTCCCCTCTTTCAGACGGGCCTGTTCAGTACCCCATCAGGTTTACTTGGTCATACCACAGGCTGGTACCCACTTCCAGTGAGCCTATTCAGTACTCTAGTGGGTTAACCTCTTAAACCCGTTTTCTATCAGAGGTTCTTGTCCCAATGTTTCTAGTCCCTATAGATATTTGACAAATGATTTTTCCTATGAAGGAGTGGTGGAAGAGTGACTCTGAAAACCATGCTACAGGGTGGGATGGTATATGGATTGGAGGATAGCTAGTCTTCTCTTTTTTTATTATCATGGAACCAAAATAAAGGCTGCAAGAGGAATCTACTGAATCAAAGATACACATGATTGATGGATTTAGTGTAAAGTGGATGAAGCCATATAATAATGAATGAAAGGTGTCTCTAGTCCCAAATATCACCTCTTTCATATAGAATTATAGTAGTGTTCCCCACAAAATAGGAATTTCATTCACCCTTATGCTACCTTGTAGTAAAGATGCTTAAATAACATGCCCTGATAATGAAACTAGGATGTACGAGTGACCTCTAGGTTTTAGATAGACCTTAATTTATGACAAATCCCCATGAGGTTTAAAGTTGGTTTTGAGTAACCAGTATAATTAGAAATATGCATGTATGAAAATGAATAATGATGTAAAATTGTTTTGGTTTAGTCATTAACATGATCTTTTTCATAGTTCTTTTATTTGAGAAAAAAAAATTGCATTATTCCTTAAACTAAGAATGAAACATTATTTATATACATATTTCCCTACCTTAAGAAGAAATAAAACATATTTATTCAAGTATATGAGTTTTTCCAATGAAACCGAGTGCGAAGCAAAATAAGAATTGTACCTTTATCCACATATGAAAAGATTGTTGCAGTGATTACCTGAATGTGGAAGTTCAACAAACTTACTTTTATTTGCATCAATAGGTGTCGAATGAAGGAATGGTATTGCGGTCGAGTTACCTCTTGAAACCATCTTTTGATGTAGTCTTTGTACTCACCTTCCTTCATTGTGTCATACAGATCTCCTTCTTCTAATTTAGTTGTTCTTTCAGCACATGATGGATCTATTAGCTTGCATGTGGAGAAATATTTAATTTTTGGTTTCTCTCCTTCGGATGTAATCCCCAATGTATCAGCTTCTTTTGTAGTCTCGCAAAGAACATCTTTTTGTAGTTCTTGAGATTTTGGTTCGTTTGTTATTTCAGGAGAGGTTGATAAGCTCTCAACTACTGTCAATATCTTTTATTCTTGAGAGATTGAGATCCCAACTATTGCTAGGATTTGAGAAATTTCTCTCATGCTAATGAACACCTTTGAATCCATTTTGTTGATTGATAGGTCTTGCTTCACACAATGATTAGTCTCTAGGGTTCTTACAGCACCCAAAAAAAATAAATTTATTTTTATATTTTTTTTCTTTAATTTAGAATCTAATTACAAAACATATCACACACTTGAATAGAAAATACCTTATGACAAACATAAAAACACCTAAAAAAATGAATCGAACGTAACAAATCTAAATGCAACACTTAAGCTTGCTGAAGAGATAACACACTTGTATAAGAGTAAATGGTAGGAAAGTAAACTACCTAAACTTGCAAGGAACATGTATATGAAATTAAACTATGGAAAAGTAAATTATCTACGTTTGTGGAAGGAAAAGTACACTTAAGATAAGTAAATCAAAATTTTCGTGAAGTAAACACACTTGCACGAAAAATGAACAACAAGGCTTTGGGGCACCCCACTATAGTGGATTCACAGGTTCTTACCTCTCGTCTTACCGTTATCCCCTCTCCCTTGTTGTGTAATGTAAACATAACTTATCTACCCTTATCTACCTAGACTTCAATCCCTTTAGCACCTCACCAACAACGACGCAAAATGTTGGGTAAAATATGCACTATCTAATTCAACACTTAATTGTCAACCCAGGAAGGGAGCTTGTGAGATGCAAACAATATATGTGCAGGATTGAAGGTTTGAACTAACCTAAGCTAACTAAAGATGAAAAATTCACTAACATTCAACTATATGATGTTAATCTACGTGCATGATTTTCATAATTCAAATGCAAGAATTTTAATCTATCTATGAAAATAGGAAATTAACTAAGAACTTGAAAAGTGACTATAATTTCAAATCTAATATAATGTATTCTATAAAGACAAGAAACTGATTAATAATTGAGATTCAAACTTGTATAATGCTATGCCATTCTATTCTGTGGAAGGAAATTGGAGATAGTAATATAGAAAGCAGTCGCTTGGTCCGAAAGCGATTTTAACCAATGAAAACAAAACTAACTACTTGTAGCAAATTACCCGATCTATATTATAAATTGGAGACTATTCCTAAGAATGAAAGTGCAACTAAGTTATGGAAAGTAATGAATTATTTAATTGCAAATTCATAAAAATAAAAACAAGTAACTGTGGATTCATATAAATCAAAGCAAATATTATTCTAAAGACCAAGCGTAAATAAATGCATTGCAAAACAGTAAACTAATCAAAGAAAACTAAACTTGGAGCTTTATAATCAAAATCTAAGTACAAAATAATAGCTGGAAATATATTCAATCTGTAATCAAACCTACAATAGAAAAATAAAATACTTCTACTCTACCTCTTCAGCAAACTATACCATAAACTAAAGAATGTTAGCCAATCATAAAAAAATCATGCAACTAATTTACAACTTGAAAAGTGAACTTACACTAAACTAGGTTATGTGAGCTTTTATCATCAAACTTTAAAATACTGAAAACCAATGCATCTTTAAAATCTAAATGAACCTATTAAGCTTGAATTTGAAACTAAGTACTAATCATTTACATATATTGAAATGAAATAACTTGAAGAAATAAAACTAACAAAGCCTAAGACAATGAAATGCTGTGTAATTGGAAATGAAAGGATGATTATGGATTCAAATGAGAATTAAAAATGGAATGCTGAACCTACTTCATATATGACAACATTTTAAACAAGCTTAAGCTAATCTAGGTTTTAGGCATGGAAATCAATGAAAGTAACTCATAAACTACCTAAATCATAAACAAAAAAATAAAACTATGCTGCTTCTATTTAAACCAAAACTAATTTTCACTTAAACAGTAAAATATATGTTGAATATAAATGGATTTTATCATCATTAAAACTGAAATAATTAATCTATGTGTTAATATAGAACTAAGTATGAATGGTTAGAAGTGGATTCGAATCCCAACTAGCTACATAACACGGTGGAATGATGGAAAATCAACATCTACCTTAACTAGCTATTTGTGAAAAAACGAAATACTAAAAATTCTGCAAATAAATTAAAATTATGTCTAAGTGTGAATTAAAGGCTGGACGATGGTCTGCATTAAGGTGTGAATAGAAGGATGAAAAATAGTCTACACAGAGAGACAAAAAAAAGGCTAAAAAATAGTTTGCACAGAGAGACGAACAAAAGAATGAAAAAAAGTCTACATAGAGGGATGAACAAAAGGCTGAAAAGAAAGTCTAAATAGAGGGACCACTGGCCAACCTTATGGATTTTGAAGGCAAAAATTGCATAAAAATGCAGGAAATAAACAACAAAGTGTCACCTATAGGAAAACAAACTTCTTACTTGCAGAAATGGAATAACTTAGATGAAAATGCAATATATCTATATATCTATATCTATCTATCTATCTATATATCTATCTATCTATCTATCTATATATATATATAAACAAAATGACTTAGCTACAAACATAGAAAGAAACTGATGAATATACACAAATAGAACCTCTAGTTGTTGAGGTGCCCTTCTCAGTAATCAGGGGCTGCGTTCCTATGCTACTCAGCCACCGATCATCAACAGAGAAATGAGAATGATTACCAACAACTGAAATAGAGACTTTTTATTAAACTGAAGCAAAGTTTTACAAAGAGTTTTCTCCTCCTCCTCTTCAAAACCAAAGAGGTATTTATAAGATGATTACAGTGGAGATCAAGTCGACCACCTCTTACTAAAAATAGAGGTTCATTACTGCTGTAACAACTACCCACGAATTCAGAAAATGACCAACCATAATTTTTAGAAAATTTGGTTTCAGAGAACCATGATTTTCTCCCAAATGGCTATGAATTTGAAGAAAATTCCTCCTAATGACTAAAATGGGCCTATTCTGCACAAAACCCATGTGCTAGAATTTTCAAGTTTGCTTTTGTTTTTTGGAAAATTGAGCCTGAAAATAAACTATTTGTTAAAAACACGTGGTCTCAATGGGCATCTCGATGAACGTCTGGATGACCTGTAACTAAGATTTGTTCATTAATCCTGATTCTGAGCGAATTTTCTGCTAGTTTGTTGGCCACGTTGAAGGCTGAGTGCTGGGTTGTTGAACTGAATGTTGGATTCCTGGGCTTGGTCTCCCCCACATGAACCAATGTATTGAATATAATGCATGTGTTTAAATGATATATCAATTGCATATATGCCGATCCAGGATGTGTAGATTTGTGAACTTGCATACAAAAAAAGGCATGAGTATATACATTTTGTTAATTTAAAATATTGTTACAAACTAACAAATTGTTTTTTAGAATCAAAACAAAAATTATTAAAACGTGGTTTGACATTGTTTTATGTTTATTTGTTTTATGTGATGACTATTTGTTTTTTTTTTGTTTATTTGTTTTATGTTATGTTTATATTAAAAAAGATTAGTATATATTTAAATAATAATAATAACCTTTTTATTACTTAATGGTTTATTTGTTAAATTTGAAACAATGTTAAAGACGTATTATTAATTCAAATTTTTATTTGTATATGCAAATATCATGGAGCCAACAAGAATCAGAGAACAAAGTTTGATCTAGGGAGTAAACCAATAAGAAACATGTTATTAAACTTAGTGCAAAACTTAGGACCGGAAGAAGGGGATGAATGGAGTGCATAACGCCTATTATTTGAAAAATACTATATTTAATACATAAAAATAACATATTTGTCTTATTTTATATATACAATATTTTAATTAATAAAACATAGTAAAATGAAACCTTATTGAACATAGATGTATTAAATTACGGTAAATAGGTAAAAAATTAATGTAAATAAAAGCATTATAAAAGACAATTTCGAGGCCCAAGACCATACCTATGGTATTTGAGGCTAATCATTAAGATAACATCTTATAGTCATCATGAATTGTTCGTTTAGAGTGTGTTTCAATAAAGAACATATTTTGTTAAAAATCTAGTCAATCAATGTTTGTATTTACATTTTCAGTGATAGTTAGAAGGGAATTATTAAAATATCAATTGTAGCTGGGTAAATATTTAAAGGGTTGACTTGTTAATGTGGTACAAATGTTTTAGAGGAATTTTTCCTTTTGGTAAAAGCCTCCTCTTTCACCCCTTTATACACATACAAATACTATCTTTCCAAGGGAGAGATAACTGCTTCATCCCAACGTGTCGCCATTTGTTGTAGGCACAATAGATCCCATGTTATTTAAAACACGTGAGCCCTAATGACACATAAGAAGGTAACAGTTTGAATTCCTTAAATCATTGTAAAGGCCTCTATCACATTGTCGTGGTGTCTTTATAAAATGAATTAGTCAAATTTTTGAATTTATGCATGATTTGTGTGTTTTTGATGAGTTGCGGAAGACTACCTTTTATTGAAATTGTTTCATCCCGCAACCCACATCCTGTAACCCACAAGTTGCAGAATGTAGGATTTTGTAGTTTAAATATTTGAATTTTTTCATCCCGCAACCCGCATCCCGAAAAATGCGGAATGCAGGATGCAGAAAAGTTTTTGTGTGTGTGATTTGGTCATCCTGCATCTCGCATGTGCGGAATGCGGGGTGTGGGAAGTAATTTATTTTGTGAATTTTGTCATGTGTCCCCACAAACCATAGCCCAAAAATTGTGGAGTGCGCAGCCCAAAAATTGTGGAGTGCGGGAAGTAGTTTGATGTATAATTGTGTTGTGTGTTTTCGCAACCCCCAACCTGCAATTGCGGGTTGCCGATTGTGGAAAAGGTGTGTATATTTGCGAAATAAATTCCCACAACTCTTCTCCTGCATTCTAGATCTTTGGTATTATTTGGATTGTTTCCTTTCTTACTGATCTCTAGCTTATATTTTCTCTTTTATTCATTTGATTTGGTTCTATGATCTTGGTGGTTATCTTACCACGTTATCTTTCACATTCCCCACCTAAGCTTGGTATTCACTGCACAAACTTATTATTCGAGATAATTGTTGGTTATTACCTTCGCTCTAGGTTTCGGATTGATCTTATCATTTCTTATTTCATACTTTTGTGTATTGCAATAGTTCGAGATTTGGCCTTGATTGAGTTTTATTTTCTCTTTTGCATGCCTAGAATTGTAATGTAAATATTTTAAATAATATTGGTCTTTGGGTTATTTGCTTATATTAGTTTAATGTTTTTAATGTTTAGTTTAAGCTTATTGAAATCTTTTAAATATTCATGGTTATGTTTTGACTTTCATTAACTTAACTTGTGTATTTCATTAAATCCATATATTAAATTTATATACAATTGCATGTTATGAAAATTAAAAGAACACATGTTTTAGTTTGTTTGAATCCTAAATTCCCTAATTTCTATGAGATTTGGTTTTATGATTGTTAGGATATTTAGACACTTAGGAGTTAGTTAAGATCAATTTGTGTAATATAACCATTAGGTAAAGTGTGTTTCTTTAGTATGCATTAGTATGCATTTGTAAATATTTTAATTCGATAGTCACGATATGTTCTAGACATAAAGTGATCCGACGGTTCAACTTCTCTTATATCATACCTACCATTGATCCGTGGCTTGACACCTGAATAGTCCATTATCTCTATTTAAAGAGAATGGAGGGTCCTTGGCTAGTTGATCAATTATGAAAAACTCATATGTAACTTTCTTTCTTTTGCATAATAAATTGCTCCAAGTAGCTATTTGGCTGGGGCTGTGGAGTGTTTCCCTCTCGAGGGTTTTAACCACGTGACAAATATCGACGTGTTAATCTGTGATCTATTTGTGTGAAACGATTTCCTAAGGTGTTCAGTCTTTTGGGAGTACCCTATGTACCTGAACATGGTATCAGAGCATTTATGAAGAGCCGCTTTCGGTTTTGATCAAGATCTAGAACCAGTGTTGCTGAAAATTTAAAAGGGTTTCTTTTTCTAGAGTTTCTGTGTATTTTTGGGCTGTGAGAGCTATTTCATTATGTCCAGAGCACCTTTTCCAGTGGGAAATATTTTTCATTTCATCGAAAACCATTTTCGTTTGATCCAGAAACACCCATTTCGACAAATTTGAAGGTATAATGTTACAGTGACGGACTTGTTTTATTTTTTTAAAATATCTCAGATTTTATCAGTTTTATTATTAGATCTTTATTGTTTTAGTCTCATAATGTTGCCTTCCTTGGCTACGTATGCTCTTTGCCGTGCACCTTGCGCGATTGCGATGAATCATAAATAGTAAGGGAAAGTCTTTTTTCTTGTATTCTCAGCTACGCATGCTCTTTGTCGTGTACCTTGTGTGACCACGACAAATCAGAAACAACAAGAAAACTTGAAAACGTAGACTTTCCGGGTAAGCTAACCAAGATCTAACCCCATCCACAATGTGGAAAAGTTTTTTATTGTTTTTTATTTTTCATTTTTTTGTGATTTGCGGGAAAAAAATACAAGCACGGAAAACGAGAGAGAAGTGAAAAAAAAGGCCCCCTTCCTCTTTCCATTCTTTTACGTACCTTTTAAACTTAGCTTAGTTGGTTCAAAGTTGCTTTATTCCTTGATAAGTCTTGAGTTCAACTCTTATCTAGTTACTTTTTAGTGCATGCAATTTGTATTTTCAAGTTACTTATTGTAAAAGTGCATCTCACTTAAATAAAATAAAATAAAAAGTGAGACACTTAAGTCTTTTAATTTATTGCTGCACTATTTAAAAGTAACATTATTGTAAAATTGAACATCACTTATTTTACAAAAGTGATTCCCTTAAAAAGCAACTTTATTGTAAGTGATTGTCAAAGGTTCATCTTGGGAAGAAGGGGGTTCTTTTTTTTAGTTGGTCAAGTTAATATCTGCCATGTCATTATTGGGGACATCTTCAATATTTTTTTTTGATCAAGCATAACTTCATCATCCATAATCAGTTTTCATTGCCGATTTTTTAAAGCCGCATATTTTTTCGAGCTCTTTTCATCCATACAGTTAGTTTCTGTTCTTTCAGCCATTATTTTACAGTATGTCCACCCCTTGTGATATTATACTTACAAGTTCTAACTATTTCTCATGGAAATATCGTATGAAGTATGTTCTGCGAAGTAGGGGACTTTTCAAGATAACCTCAGGGAAAGAAACAGAACCCACTGATGACGATTAGAAAATTAAATGGGCAAATAGATGTGATGAAGATCATGGATTGATTGGGATGTCAATATCTACTGATTTGCGATTCCACATATCTGAAATTGATGAACCTGATAAAACTTGGGAAAAGTTGGAATTTGTGTTTGGTAAACACAATGAAATTTGGGGTCATCAACTTGAGAATGAGTTGATTTCCTTGAATCCAAATGATTTTTCATGCATTCAAGAATATTTATCTAAGTATAAAACTCTTAGACTCTTATGTGAAGAATGCAAGATTAAGAAAGAAGACAAACAATGTATTTATCATATTCTTTCCAAACTTGGACCTGCATATTCTGTTTTTGTATCTACATTCTACTCCATGAAAGAATCCTTGACTATAGCTAGCTGTCAAGAGCCTAGTCTTGAATCCTTTTGTGATTCCTTAATTAGAGAGAAGGATAAGCTCATTCATCTTGGAATAATTAACAATGCAGATACATCTGGAAAATCCTTATCATCCCAATAGAAAGAAATGTCCAAGCCTCCCAAGATAGAATATTTGAAATAATAAGACAAACAACAAGGGTCCCAAACCCTCTTAGTCAGCTCCTTCTTTAAAAAATGAAAAAAGATCCAAGCCAAAAGGAAAGAAGACCGAGTGTCATTGCAATTTTTGTGGGAAACATAATCATGATGAATCTAAGTGTTTCAAGAAGATGGAAGCCTTGGAAGCAACAATGAAGAAGCACCACATCAACCTAGATTCGTCTTCAGAATCTACCTCTCATGGACATGCACTTTGTTATTTTGGTTACTCTTATACTGCATCTTCATCTTCTACTTCAATTGAATGGCTCATTGATTCTAGAGAATCTTATCATATGGCTAAGGATCAAGCCATGTTTTCTACTATGCATGAATGTAACACCAAACAAATATTTGTTGGTGATGATAGATCTCTAAGTGTTGTAGGATCTGAAATAGTTCCAGTAGAAAATGGTCATTTGAGTGATGTACTGTATGTGTTCCAAAAATTTCCTGCAATTTGTTATTAGTCTATCAAATTACTCATTCAGGTGAAGGTAAAACTGTGATGTTTACACCTCATCAAGTTATAATCAAGGATTTTAAAAATCCTCAAAATTTCCTTGCTACTAGAACTATTGATGATATTACCAGATTGTACAAATTTAACAACTTTGGGTCATCACCTTTTCCTTCAATTTTTGTTGCTCATAGTGATAACTTGAGCAAACTTTGGCATGAGCGATTTGGTCACTTAAATTATCGCTCATTGCAATATCTATGTAAAGAAAATATGGTGACTGGTCTTCCGATGGTATCTTGCAAGTATGGTGTTTTTTCTGGTTGTGTACTTGGAAAACATCATCGGGATAGTTTTGACAAATGTGATTCTTTGCATGCCTCGGTTTCCTTGGAGCTTGTGCATAGTGACTTGTGTGGTCCTCTTCCATCTGCTTCCTTTTCTGGTGTCAATTATTTCTTAAATTTTATTGATGACTACTTCAAAATCACTTGGGTTTATTTCGTAAAAATTAAGAGCGAAGTATTTAACATGTTCTTGGCCTACAAGGCTCTTCAATGAAAAACAATCTGGTCATCAAATTATTAAGTTAATATTTGACAATGGAGGAGAATATGTTAACAACAAGTTCACTACTTTCTGCACTGAACAAGGAATCCAACAACAACACACTATTCCATATACACCACAACAAAATGGTGTAGCTGAACGAAAGAACTAGACTTTAAAAGAAATGGCTAATTGTATGATCCAATCTAAGGGACTAAGTCTTGAATATTGGGTTGAGGCCATAAATTGTGCAAATTACATAGTTAATCACACACCCACTAAAGTTTTACAAGGTATAACACTGGAAGAACAATTGAGTAAAATTAAACCAGATGCAAGTCACTTCCATGTGTTTGGTTGTGAAGCATGGGCTCACATTCCGGATGAAAAACGGAAAGCATTACAGCCTAAAAGTGAAAAGTGCATATTTGTTGGATATTCTGAAGATGTAAAAGGTTATAGAATTATTTAGCCACATTCTCATGATATAATCATTAGAAGAGATGTTAAATTTGATGAAAATCTCTTGGCCTACAAGCCTAACTTGGTGGGTGTGCCATCTTTGGCCCACGAACCTAACTCAGTGATTGTGCCTTCTTGTTCTTGTTTTTCTTCCAACTTCCTTAACATGTTTCCAACTCTAGTTTCTAATGATGACAGTGATGATGAAAATCCACCTCTGCGTGCTCATGTTCTACAAATTGCACCAACACCAATGCTTCCTCGATGGGCCCGTTCAACATGTGAAGCAACTAGTGATCTTGACGGTGATCCTAGAGATAAACGTCGAACACGTTCTCAGTTTCAATGAGCCTCTTCTCTTTTGGCTCAAGTTTTCGAGACTCATGATCAAGAAACTTTTACAGAAGCTTTAGGAAATCTAGATTGGGATGCAGCTATGGATGAAGAATATCGTTCCTTAATGGCAAACGATACTTGGGATCTTGTTCCTCTTCCTGTCAAAACCCCAAAATTTCCGAAAAATTTAAAATTTTGTAAATACAGATAAACTTCATTAATGCAGACAACTAATTGTTTTAATTAGTTATATGTTAATGATTTCATAATCTGAATTATCTACTTGATTATGTTTATCTTATAGAATAATTCTTTTTCAGTTTAATGACTTGTTTTTCTTTGCAACCACAAGGTGGAACTGTCTTGGTATTCTGGGCTTACTTAGCTTTTGAGCTAATGCTGAAAGTTTACCTACTCTTACAGATTTACAGGTAAGAAAGATTCGGTGCTGCTTGTTAATAATCATTACGCATACAGATATATGTTCGTTGCAAAAATAATAGCTCAGTAAAAGAATAAAAATGCTATTCAATTTCAAATTCTTTATGAGGTAAAACCACTAAATCGTTATTCTTTTAAGAACGCCATGGAAACGAGATTCAGTCCTATCGGTATTGGTGACAGTTGCTTTCTCTCTCTAGTTGTAATTTATAGTTTTTATTGCGTATTAAACTCTTCGATGTTTATCAATGCTTACCATAGTTGTTGTATGTGTAAACGCCTTTGATCTTTCCATACCCATAGAAAAAAGATGGGAGGGTTATTACGCTAAGGATCTATATTAAAAAGTGAACATAATCCCTTTACATCCTGATAAATTTTGGTTACTCTTTGTGATGTGAAGGTAGTGCGCATTGATAAATGAGTTATTGTACCAATATTCTAACTTTCAAAGCTTTGAAAGTTTGAAGGAATTATCTCTTTGTTACATACTGCTATCAATTAAACTAAGTTAGTGTGAAAGAACCTAATTCTTCTGCACATAACTTATGCGGAAGATATGGACCAGTTATGGTTATTAATCGTCAAAGGTTACCTATTATCAAGCCTGATAGTTACTTATAATGCTTAACCTTTTTGTTTGCAAACTTAAAAGTTTAAACCAAGATAATACTTCAAGGCATTACTAGGATCAATCTCACAAGATGGTTGTTTATCATAACTAGGTCTTATAAATTTCCTTTTATAGTTAATAAAAGACATATTCTTAATGGATTTATAACCATTGAAAGAATGATTATCATGTTAGTATAATAAATGGTAGTAATATTGATCTCGACCTTGGTGAGCTTAAAGGCATAAATTTTATGTTGATGATTCTTTTGTTAAATGATAAGTGGCATAACCCTTGCCATACTTATAATAGTTTGTTGAAAGATTATTTTGCAAAGTATAAATAAAAGGGTCATGAAATGGACTGCGCCATAACGAATATAAGGTTTAACCTTGATCTAAGTTTTTATAATCTTTTACTATATGCTTCTCTTGCTTGTATGATGTGCTAGGTCGCATATTATCATACCATTTCTATGTTGTAATCATTTGATTAAATTAATTATTATATGGCATCACCTTGGATAGGTTAATCGTTTGAGCATATGAATAACATTTGTAAAGGTGATGGGTTGTAGTATTGACTACGCCCTTGATGAGTTCTGTGGCATGGTTTGTATATTAATAATTTCTTTTGATCACCATAAAATACATGCTAGGTTGAATTCGAGACTAAGGGTTATGGTGGAACCTTTGAAACAACAAAATGATTGGAATATTAGTCTTCTTGTGATCGCTCATCGGGACTAAAGAGATTACCCAATGCATGCAAGTATTTTGTTTGGTGAACGTGGCATCACCGTGGCCATGTGTTGTGTAGTTAAAAGGACTCTCTCGAACCCTAAACTTATTATTTATTTCATTGTTATGCAGGTGTCAACCTGTCCCTCTACGTGGTTGGTACGAGGCTGTGGTAACGGCTTGCTCAAGGGTAAGCCTGGGATACCCCATGGCAGTTTTTCCTTGCTCAGTCCCTTATGGGACATTTGATGGTTGGATGCCATGGCTTGCAAAACCCTCGTGTTTTTGGTTTTATTGGTTTTACTTGGTTCGTTGTTCTCTTAATGAAAAACCCTTGCTTTATGCGGGGCTTCCGGCTTAGGCCGTGACTGTAAATTTTTGTTTTTTTTGTTTTTGTTACTATGTATAAATGTAAAAATGAAAGTAGGCTGGTAAAGCCTTACTCTGTAAATTTTGTTTGAAGCTGTGAGGCATTAAAATGATTTAGACTCTTTCAGTTTATTATCTCTGTTGTACATTTTGATATACTAGGGTTTTACCCTAACTTGGCGATATGAAAAGTATTTACTGTCTCTTAAGTTATCTTTAGTTTACAAGAAATACTGTAATTTTATTTGATTATTATTTATATTGTGTAAGTGGTTATTTAAGCTCGGTGAATCGAGCATATCTATGTTCTGTTACTTGGATTCCTGCAAGTTAATATATTTAATTTATAACCTGTAAATTATTCAGGGTAACTGTATAATGTTTTTATATGAACTTACCTTAACTCACTTTGTTCTAATAAGGTTATAAATATTGTTTGTATTTATTAACTTTCAGAATTTATGTAATTTAATATTCTTGCAATTGTATTTGTGTAACTGATAGTTACATCTTTTTAAGTGTAAAATGTGTATTACTTAATATTTATTATAGTGAGATAAAATGTTATTTTACCTGCAAGTAATGTTGTTCCTACAATTATATATATTATCTTTATTCTTTGTCTATTTATAGATATATAATAAGATAGTATTTTATTGTTGTATTCTTATACTTTCTACTCTAAATAATTTATAGAAGTACCTTCTGTATTCTATATTATCCTGTTTATGTTATAATATTAGTATTTATAAAATAAAAGAAATAACAACTATCTATGTTCTATATTTGTTAACATTTTATAAAGGATAGGTTAGTAGTTGTAGATCTTGTTTAAGCTTAGCTAGATAAAAAAAAAAGAATGAATTAATTACATTACCAGCCATAAGTAAATTATGAAACCAACTAGTTTATCTGTAGAATTAAATCAAATTTTTTAGCTATTCTTACTCACAGTTTAGTTGCTATACATACAGTAGTTAATTATCCTAACTAGAAGAAATAAACTGTAGAGTTGAAAAGCATTTTTATTTAGTCTAACCCTACTCTATTTTAACTAATATATTCTTTTCTTTTGGTTACAAAATAAATAATAAGATTACAGAAATAAATGCTGTATAGAGAACTGTTTATCTACCTGATCATATTACTGTTAATATACTGATATAACTTCTTTTCCCTTTACTAAATAATCTGACATTCACAGTCTAGGTCTAACCTTACTCCTTGTACAAAATACTATTTCTTCTGATAACAATTAAAAGAAATCATTCTCATAATAAAGATAACATCTTATTTCAATTTTACATCATATTATCTTCATTTAAATACACCACCTGTGCTAGAGTACGATCTGGATTACTCCAGATGGGGAAAAACACAGGTAGGGTTTGTTTCTCATTAAGAATAATTCCATTACTAAACAAGCTAAGATATTCTATCCTTTTAGTTTTTACACTATAAACTACAAATGCATCATTCAATCACACACAGATAATAATGCAGAAACTAATAAATAGTAGAACCTATTCTTAAAGCTTGGTTGACAACAGCAATGGGATGCCTTTCCTCCCTACCAACTCCTGGAGAGCGCTCAAACAGTGACTCCTCAGGACCCCTAAGCTTGCTCTGGTCTCCCTGGCTAGAACTAGGTGCAGAAAATAATCAAGTACTAGTCCTGAGACTGAATACCAGTCCTGAACTTGTCAGTCAAATTCCTCAGCTATAAAGTTGTATTAGATCAAGTTACTGCAGTTTATCCCTCAAACACCTTCCTTACAGTTTTCCCTTTTTCCCAATGAATTCCTTGAAGTGCATTCCACCTAAATGATTCTTCTCCTGGAAAATATCTGAGCAGCCTTAGCTCTCTACATTGGGTACTTTTAAAAGATTGCCTAGGTATTTTTGGGTTAGTTTTCATTAATTGAGCCACCTGCTTTGATCCCACTTTCTTGGGGGATCATGACCCCAAATATAGGGAAGCTGCCACCTACAACATAGGAAGTGTTTGAGGATGCTGCCACTTGTCTTTTTCTCTCATCCTAGTTCCTTCCACCAGTTTGACCAGTAACACTCTTATTAACAGCTCTCCCAAGCTGTTGTCTCCACTTTTTATTTATTAAAAATAAAATATTCAGAATTACATTCCACATCTTTTGAATCTGCTAAGTCATCAGTTCCTACTTAGCATTAAATTTTACATAATGTCTTAGGAATCAAATTAAAATAAATAACATTATTTTACAAAATTGGGGTATGTGACATACACACCCCCTTAAAATGTAACATCTTCCTCGATGTTACTTATTCTTCATCCTCCGTAGTCCCCTGGAACAGATTTGGGTATGCTTCCCAGATCTTACTTTCCAGTTCCCAGGTGGCCTCTTCAGGACTAAGGTGCTTCCATTGCACCTTCACCTGTCCAATGGTGCGGTTTTGAAGTGTAATTTCCCTTCTCCTGAGGATACAGTCCGGTTCTACCAGAATTTCTCCTTCTAGTTCCACCTATACAACATTCCAATCAACCACATGAGTAGCATCATGAACATATTTCTTTAAAATAGAGATATAAAAAACATTATGTACTTTCAAGTTAGGTGGTAATGCTAGTTGGTAGGCTACTTAGCCAATCCTAGATAAAATTTCAAATGGACCACACTAACGTGGTGCCAACTTTGCACAACTCCTCAGTCTTAGAGAGATTTTCTTGGGTCTTACCTTGATGAACACATGTTCACCTACCTGGAACTCTTTGGGAGTTCTTTTCAAGTTTGCTTGAATTTTTTTCCGATCTTGTGCCACCTTCAAATTTCCCTGCACTTGCTTCACAATTTCCTTCATTTCTTTCAACAATTTTGGACCTAACACCAATCTATCTACTAGATTACTCCAAGAGATAGGAGTGTTTCATTTGCATCCATATAAAATTTCAAAGGGACTAAATTTAGCTGATGACTGATAGTTATTATTATATGCAAAATCTGCTAGATGTAAATAGTCTTCCCACTTACATGGCTGATCTTTCACATACATCCTCAATAAATCCTCCAGTACCTGATTTACTCTTTCAGTTTGTCCATCTGTTTGAGGATGGAAGGAAGTACTGAAATTCAATGTTGTATTTAATCCTTTAAACAAGGAATTCAAAAAGTTTCCTGTAAACTTAGGATCTCTGTCTGAGATTATAACCTTCAGTACTCCATTTAACCAAAAAATATGCTTTAATAAGATATCAGCTATATTGGCAGCCTTGTAAGTAGTTTTAACAGGTATAAAATGTGCTGCCTTGCTTAGCTTATCAACCAATACCATAATAGAGTCATTCTGATTCTGATTTCTAGGCAGTCTAGTAATAAAATCTAAGCTAATCACTTCCCATTTCGAGCTAGGAATAGGCAAAGGTTGTAGCAAACCAGCTGGGTGTTGGTGTTCGGTTTTCACCTGTTGACATTCTAAACACCTTGCAATGTATTCATCTACTTCAATTTTCATATTTGGCCAAAAATATTCTTTTCTCAGCATGGTTATAGTCTTTTGATAACCTGGGTGACCTCAATACGGTGTTTTATGGACTTCATCCAGAATTAACAACTTAACCTTAGGCACATTAGGTACATACAGTTTATCCTTAAATAATAAAAGATCATTTTCATTTAAACTATAACCTTTTATTAAGCTTTCTATAGGTTCTTCTTTAGCTATAATTTGCAATTTCTGATAAATTTCATCTTGTTTTGCCCCTTCTTTAAGTTGTTCATTTAAATCTGAAGTATAAGTGCTGATTGCTGCTATAAAGTTCAGCTTAGCATTTCTTCTTAATGCATCGACCACCTTATTTTCCTTACCCTTTATATGCTGGATTTCGAAGTCATACTCGCTTAAGAAAGCTAACCACCTAGCTTGTCTAGCGTTTAAATTAGGCTGATCTAGAAGATATTTCAGTCCTTTATTATTAGTCATTAAAATAAATTTTCTGCCAATTAAATGATGTCGCCACATTTTTAAGGCGTGTATTACAGCTGCTAGTTCTAGATCATAATTTACGTAATTCTTTTCGTGAATTTTTAACTTTCTAGACTCATAGGAAATGACATGCCCTTCTTGAGTCAGAACACCGCCTAAGCCATCATTACAGGCATCGGTACATACTACAAAATCTTTGTTAGTATCTACTATTCTTAGAATAGGTGCACTAGTTAGTAAGGTTTTTAACTTCTTAAAACTTTTTTCACATTTCAGGTTCCAATCAAATTTCTTTCCTTTCTTTTGTAAGGAAGTTATCGAATTTGCTATCCTTGAAAAGCCTTCAATGAATCTCTGGTAATAACCGGTAATTCCCATGAACGACCTAACATCCATTACCTCTTTAGGAACTGGCCAATCTTCAATTGCCCGTATCTTTTCAGGATTTATAGAAATCCCTTCCTTAGTCACTACGTGACCTAAGTACTGAATTTCATCCTTAAAGAAGTCACACTTACTAAACTTCGCGAAGAGTTGATGTTTTCGCAACTCTTGTAAAACTATTTTTAGGTGTTCTTTATGTTCTTCTTCCATTTTAGAGTAAATTAGGATGTCGTCGATAAACATGACCACAAACTTATCTAAATACTTATGCATTATATTATTCATTAAGCACATAAAGACAGTTGGGGCATTAGTAATCCCAAATGGCATTACGACAAACTCGTAGTGTCCATATCTTGTTCTAAAGGCTGTCTTGAAGATATCTTCATCTTTAATTCTTACTTGATGATATCCTGACCTCAAATCTATCTTTGAAAACACTGTGGCTCCACGTAGTTGATTAAACAAATCATCTATGCGGGGCAACGAATATCTATTTTTAATAGTCATCTTGTTTAGCTGACGGTAGTCTATGCATAATTGCATAGTTCCATCTTTCTTTTTAACAAAGATGACCGGTGCTCCCTAGGGAGACACACTAGGTCGAATGTACTTTTTATCAATTAACTCTTTTAATTGTGATTTTAGCTCATTAAGTTATAAAATGTTCATTCGATAAGGGGCCTATGAACTAGGTACCGCACCTGGTACCAGTTCAATGGTGAAATCCAATTCCCTCCTTGGAGGTAATCCTGGAATTTATTCTGGGAATACGTCAGTATATTCTTTTAAAATAGGAATATTTTCTATTGTTAACTTATCTATTTTAGTTTTACCTTCCTCATCTGTAATAGTTACTGCATAGGATTTACATCCTTTTCTAACAACTCTTTTAAGTTGTAAAGCAGAAATCTGCCTTATTAAAGTTTTTCTAGGAATACCCTTAACCTTTATTGGCTGTTCATCACTATTTAAGCATGTGAAAGTTTTATTGTAACAGTTTAAAATCACTTTATGCTGTTCTAACCAGTCCATACCAATCAACAAATCATATGAGCCAAGTGGCAAAACATTAAGCTTAACTACAGTTTCAAATTCACCCATAAATAAAGCACATTCTTTCACATAACAAGTTACTTTTCTTTTAGCCCCAGTGGCTAATTGAACTAACCAAGAATTCTCAAACTTATCGACAGACAACTTACAGTTTTCCACTATCTGAGGTGCAATATAACTGAGACTAGCTCCTGGATCAATTAAAATGGTTACAGGGGTCTGATTAATCATACCTTCTACTTCCACCATAGAAGTCTGATAATTAGCTTGGCAGTTCTCCAAAGCCGCATTAATTTTGGGCATGCTCCTTGCTAGTTCCCCAATGATCATCTCCTCCTGTACAGTATGAATATTGCTGACAGTCTTTTTCCAGTTTGGACAGACCAAGGCATAGTGCGGGCCATTACATTCCCAGTACTTAACAGGCTCTTTACGTTCAAAACTCTTGGTAAAATTTCCATGGTTATTTGCAGCTTCCTTGCCCTTAAAATTATCCAAATTGTTGGAAGTACCATTCCTATTTCCCTGGAAATTCTTGTTGTTAGAATAATTTTTGGTCTTATTATTCTTGAAATTCCTATGAGATGCAAATTCCTTCTTCTTAAATTTAGGTTGATTGTTATTTTTCTTATCCTTCTAGTTGGCCAAGCCTTCTTTCTTCTAGTTCTTCTCAAAACAAAAATTATCCTTCCTCATAGCTTCCTCCAAAGTCTTCGGGTTATCATATTCAATTCTGTCTTTGATATGATACGGTAGACAGCTAAGAAATCACTGTACTTTAGGTTTCTCTTCTACTAGGTAGGGTACATACCTAAGTAAACTTAAGAATTTGCTGTTCAAATCCTTCATTGTCATTGAACCTAACTTCAATTCATAAAACTCTTTAGCTCTTTCCTCATAATATTGTTCAGACAGAAATTTATTTTTGAAATACCTTTTAAAGGTACTCCAATTAACTTCCTTCTCTCTTATACCCTTGACTCTCTTTAGGTCTTGCCACCATATGTCAGCTTTTCTTGAGAGGTTATATATTGTCATCCTTGCCTTTAACTGATTAGAATAATTATATATATGAAAATACTTCTTCATCCTGGATAACCAGGACTCTGCTTCCTCCCCCTTCTCAGTCTCTCCATTAAAAGTTGGGGGCTTTATCTTTTTAAACTCCCCTGAAATTTCTTCATATGGTTTGTATTTCTTCTTTCTGTCATACAAATCATCTTCACTACTATCACTAGTAGTTTGATAACTTTGTCGTTCACCAAACCCTTCAGATGATGAACTACTTTCAGTTTTTTCCAGCTTCATCTTTTCAAATTTTCTTTGATGACCAACATCTTTAGATTCTGATCTTCTACTCCTTCCTTCAGTTTGAAACTTTTCTATTAAAATTTGGTTCAATTCTTCCCGAGCCTTCAGAATCCTCTCATTCTCCCTCTTTACTGATTCCATTTCAGTTTTCAAATCTTTTACAGCCTGCAATAGCTCTGAGGAGTTGGCAGTCACCTCTTCTAACATAGGTTCTCTAGGCAAATTTCTTGTTTCTGTATCTGGAGACTCCTCCTGTGCATACTCTCCTAGCTTTTCCATAACTTCCTGTTAAACTTCAGAAAAAGGAAATTTTCTATTCTTAACATAAAACAAAATATAGGTTAGCATATTATTTTAATTTACTGTTCTATGAAAGCTATTTGGGATTCATCAAGGACTAGTGTTTGAACCTTGTGCTCTGATACCACATGTCAAAACCCCAAAATTTCCAAAAAAATTAAAATTTTGTAAATACAGATAAACTTCATTAATGCAGACAACTAATTGTTTTAATTAGTTATATGTTAATGATTTCATAATCTGAATTATCTACTTGATTATGTTTATCTTATAGAATAATTCTTTTTCAGTTTAATGACTTGTTTTTCTTTCCGACCACCAGGTGGAACTGTCTTGGTATTCTGGGCTTACTTAGTTTTTGAGCTAACGCTGAAAGTTTACCTTCTCTTACAGATTTACAGGTAAGAAATATCCAGTGCTGCTTGTCAATAATCATTACGCATACAGATATATGTTCGTTGCAAAAATAATAGCTCAGTAAAAGAATAAAAATGCGATTCAATTTCAAATGCTTTATGAGGTAAAAACACTAAATCGTTATTCTTTTAAGAACGCCATGGAAACGAGATTCAGTCCTATCGGTATTGGTGACAGTTGCTTTCTCTCTCTAGTTGTAATTTATAGTTTTTATTGCGTATTAAACTCTTCGATGTTTATCAATGCTTACCATAGTTGTTGTATGTGTAAACGCCTTTGATCTTTCCATACCCATAGAACAAAGATGGCAAGGTTATTATGCTAAGGATCTATATTAAAAAGTGAACATAATCCCTTTACATCCTGGTAAATTTTGGTTACTCTTTGTGATCTGAAGGTAGTGCGCATTGATAAATGAGTTATTGTACCAATATTCCAACTTTCAAAGCTTTGAAAGTTTGAAGGAATTATCTCTTTGTTACATACTGCTATCAATTAAACTAAGTTAGTGTGAAAGAACCTAATTCTTCTGCACATAACTTATGCGGAAGATATGGCCCAGTTATGGTTATTAATCATCAAAGGTTACCTATTATCAAGCCTGATAGTTACTTATAATGCTTAACCTTTTTTTTGGCAAACTTAAAAGTTTAAACCAAGATAATACTTAAAGGAATTACTAGGATCAATCTCACAAGATGGTTGTTTATCATAACTAGGTCTAATAAATTTCCTTTTATAGTTAATAAAATGCATATTCTTAATGGATTTATAACCATTGAAAGAATGATTATCATGTTAGTATAATAAATGGTAGTAATATTGATCCCGCCCTTGGTGAGCTTAAAGGCATAACTTTTATGTAGATGATTCTTTTGTTAAATGATAAGTGGCATAACCCTTGCCATACTTATAATAGTTTCTTGAAATATTATTTTGCAAAGTATAAATAAAAGGGTCATGAAATGGACCGCACCATAATGAATATAAGGTTTAACCTTGATCTGAGTTTTTATAATCTTTTACTATATGCTTCTCTTGCTTGTATGATGTGCTAGGTCGCATATTATCATACCATTGCTATGTTGTAATCGTTTGATTAAATTAATTATTATATGGCATCACCTTGGATAGGCTAATCGTTTGAGTGTATGAATAACATTTGTAAAGGTGATGGGTCGTAGTATTGACTACGCCCTTTGATGATTTATGTGGCATGGTTTGTATATTAATAATTTCTTTTGATCACCATAACGTGCATGCTAGGTTGAATTCGGGACCAAGGGTTATGGTGGAACCTTCAAAACAACAAAATGATTGGAATATTAGTCTTCTCGTGATTGCTCGTTGGGACTAAAGAGATTACCCACTGCATGCAAATATTTTGTTTGGTGAACGCGGCATCACCGTGGCCTTGTGTTGTGTAGTTAAAAGGACTCTCTCGAACCCTAAACTTATTATTTCTTTCGTGGTTTTCGTCCTCCGGCCGCTCTACAACTATGTTGGTTGCTCGCCTTGTCACACTACTACTCTTCGTTGGTAGTCTCCCAGCTTGCTTCTTTGTCTCCCGCTCGTTGAGAGCTCACCTTGAATGCTCACAGAGAAGAGTTGTAAACATTTGATTTTTGTTGGAACTGAGTTAGTTATTTTCCTCTGGGGTTTATCCTTCCCTGCTCGCTCAGTTCGGAGTCTATCAGTCTATAAGGCCCCTTTTTCTTCTTGGTTCGGTAGTGAGAGTTGTGGCTTCGTGACTTGAGGTTTGCTGGGTTATAGGGTTTAGCAGCAACTGTGTTTTTGGTTAAAGAACCATTGTGGCACAAGAATTTATGCTTTCTTGGCCGGTGGCTCTAACTCTCTGTCGTCATTGGTCGATACTGTTAGTAATCCCTTCCTTCTTGCAGCTGATGAAGGGTTTACTTCTTTTCACATTCGTGGCAGCACTGCTAAAAAGGGTGGTTACATTTTGGTGAAGAAATGAGGTAAGAAAATGCTATTAACCCTTTCATTATCTTTGCAGATTTGTTTATTACATAATTGTTTATTTTTTTGATACAAGGTATAAATATTATTGTTGTTCGTTGTTATGCAGGTGTCGACCTGTCCCTCTGCGCGGTTGGTGCGAGGATGTGGCAACGACTTGCTCACGGGTAATCCTTGGATACCCCATGGCTGTTCTTCCTTGCTTGGTCCCTTATGGGAAATTTGATGGTTGTTCATCGTGGCCTACAAAACCCTCGTGTTTTTTGTTTTCTTGGTTTTACTTGGTTCGTTGTTCTATTAATGAAAAACCCTTGCTTTATGCGGGGCTTCCGGCTTAGGCCATGACTATAAATTTTTGTTTTTTTGTTTTTGTTACTGTGTATAAATGTAAAAATGAAAGTAGGCTAGTAAAACCTTACTCTGTAAATTTTGTTTGAAGCCGCAAGGCATTAAAAGGAGTTAGACTCTTTCATTTTATTATCTTTGTTGTACATTTTGATATACTAGGGTTTTACCCTAACTTGGCGATATGAAAAGTATTTACTGTCTCTTAAGTTATCTTTAGATTACAAGAAATACTGTAATTTTATTTGATTATTATTTATATTGTGTAAGTGGTTATTTAAGCTCGGTGAATCGAGCATATCTATGTTCTATTACTTGGATTCCTGCAAGTTAATATCTTTAATTTATAACCTGTAAATTATTCAGGGTAACTGTATAATGTTTTTATATGAACTTACCTTAACTCACTCTGTTCTAATAAGGTTATAAATATTGTTTGTATTTATTAACTTTCAGAATTTATGTAATTTAATATTCTTGCAATTGTATTTGTGTAACTGATAGTTACATATTTTAAGTGTAAAATGTGTATTACTTAATATTTATTATAGTGAGCTAAAATGTTATTTTACCTACAAGTAATGTTGTTCATACAATTATATATATTATCTTTATTCTTTGTCTATTTATAGATATATAATAAGATAGTCTTTTATTGTTGTATTCTTATACTTTATACACTAAATAATTTATAGAAGTACCTTCTGTATTCTATATTATCCTGTTTATGTTATAATATTAGTATTTATAAAATAAAAGAAATAACAACTATCTATGTTCTATATTTGTTAACATTTTATAAAGGATAGGTTAGTAGTTTTAGATCTTGTTTAAGCTTAGCTAGATAAAAAAAGAATGAATTAATTACATTACCAGCCATAAGTAAATTTTGAAACCAACTAGTTTATCTATAGAATTAAATCAAGGTTTTTAGCTATTCTTACTCACAGTTTAGTTGCTATACATACAGTAGTTAATTATCCTAACTAGAAGAAATAAACTGTAGAGTTGAAAAGCATTTTTATTTAGTCTAACCCTACTCTATTTTAACTAATATATTCTTTTCTTTTGGTTACAAAATAAATAATAAGATTACAGAAATAAATGTTGTATAGATAACTGTTTATCTACCTAATCATATTACTGTTAATATACTGATATAGCTTCTTTTCCCTTTACTAAATAATCTGACATTCACAGTCTAGGTCTAACCCTACTCCTTGTACAAAATACTGTTTCTTCTGATAACAATTAAAAGAAATCATTCTCATAATCAAGCTAACATCTTATTTCAATTTTACATCATACTATCTTCATTTAAATACACCACTTGTGCTAGAGTACGATCTGGATTACTCCAGATGGGGAAAACACAGGTAGGGTTTGTTTCTCATTAAGAATAATTCCATTACTAAACAAGCTAAGATATTCTATCCTTTGATTTTTTACACTATAAACTGTAAATGCATCATTCAATCACACACATATAATAATGCAGAAACTAATAAATAGTATAACCTGTTTTTAAAGCTTGGTCGACAACAGCAATGGGAGGCCATTCCTCCCTACCAACTCCTGGAGAGTGCTCAAACAACGACTCCTCAGGACCCCCGAGCTTGCTCTGGTCTCCCTGGTTGGAACTAGGTGTAGCAAATAATCAAGTACTATTCCTGAGACTGAATACCAGTCTTGAACTTGTTAGTCAAATCCCTCAGCTAGAAAGCTGTATCAGATCAAGTTACTACAGTTTATCCCTCAAACACCTTCCTTACAGTTTCCCCTTTTTCCCAATGAATTCCTTGAAGTGCATTCCACCTGAATGATTCTTCTCCTGGAAAATATCTGAGGAGCCTTAGCTCTCTACATTGGGTACTTTTAAAAGATTGCCTAGGTCTTTTTGGGTTAGTTTTCATTAATTGAGCCACCTGCTCTGATCCCACTTTCTTGGGGGATCATGACCCCAAATGTAGGGAAGTTGCCACCTACAACATAGGAAGTGTTTGAGGATGCTGCCACTTGTCTTTTGCTCTCCACCTAGTTCCTTCCACCAGTTTGACCAATAACACTCTTATTAACAGCTCTCCCAAGCTGTTGTCTCCAATTTTTATTTATTAAAAATAAAATATTCAGAATTACATTCCACATCTTTTGACTCTGCTGAGTCATCAGTTCCTACTTAGCATTAAATTTTACATAATGTCTTAGGAATCAAATTAAAACAAATAACATTATTTTTCAAAATTGGGGTATGTGACACTTCCAAAAGGAAGAAAACTTGTCAGATGTAAATGGGTCTACAAAACTAAGTGTTCATTAGATGGAAGTATTGAAAGACTTAAGGCAAGGCTAGTTTCCAAAGGTTTTTCCCAAGTTGAAGGGATTGACTACAATGAAACCTTTGCTCCTGTCGCAAAAATGAACTCCATCTGCCTTGTTCTTTCCCTTGCAACCTTACATAATTGGGAAGTCCATCAAACGGATGTCAACTTTGCCTTTTTACATGGTGATTCACAGGAGTAAATTTACGTGAAACAACCTCCTGGATATGTTCAGGATGACTCTAGCCTCGGCTGTCTCCTTAAGAAATCCTTATATGGCCTTAAGCAAGCTCCTAGAGCTTGGTATGCCAAAATGGATAACTTTCTCCTTGACACTAGTTTTTCTAGATGCCTTTCTGACCCTAATGTCTATACCAAGAAAGTAGGAAAATGTCTCATCATACTTGTTCTTTATGTTGATGATCTTATCCTTATTGGTAGTGACCCTAAAATTTTAACCCATGCGAAATCCAGTCTTAAGCAAAATTTGGAAATGTCAGACTTAGTATATTTGCATTATTTTCTTGGTCTCCAAGTCTTGCTAACCAAAGAATGAATCTTTATTTTCTAGTCTAAGTATGCTTGTGACCTTCTTTGTTGCTTTCACATGGAAGATTGTAAACCATCCCCTTCTCCCTTCCAGTATGGAGTCAAACTTTCTGCCACTTGTACTTCCCCTGAAGTATATGCCACCTTGTATCCTCATCCTCTTGGTAGTCTCTTATACTTGACTTATTCCCATCCTAACCTTTCCTTTGCCATTGGTCGTGTTGCCTGTTATATGCAAACACCTCATGAAAGTCACTAGAAAGAAACAAAAATAATACTTCGATATATTCGAGGTACAATTCATTTTGGGATTCATTACAATACAAGGGGGTAACCTTTGTTGGTTGGTTTCACTGATTCAGATTGGGATGGTGATCCTGATAATCAAAAGTCCACTGCAGGTTATGTTTTCAGTCTGGGATCTGGACCTATCACTTGGTATTGTAAGAAACAACAAGATCTTGCTCTTTCTTCAATAGAAGCAAAATACCGAGCCGTAATTAATGCCAGACATGAAGCTTTATGGCTTCGACAGATTCTTTCAGAGTTTGGATTCGAGCAGTAGCAACCTAGTCCACTTTGGTGTGACANAGCAAAATCCCGAGCCGTAATTAATGCCAGACATGAAGCTTTATGGCTTCGACAGATTCTTTCAGAGTTTGGATTCGAGCAGTAGCAACCTAGTCCACTTTGGTGTGACAATCAAAGTGCCATCAATCTTGCCAAATATCGATTTCTACATCAACACAACAAAAACATTGAGCTACACATGCACTTCATCAGAAATCTTGTTCATGATCGTGTTCTTGAAATGCTCTATTGCCCTACACATGATCAAGTTGTAGACATCTTCACCAAGTCTCTTATAGAAGCGAATTTTTCTAAACTTCTATCTATGTTAGGAGTTCAGGAATGTGTCTTTAAGGGGGGATAGGCTCTAATGCCTCCTTCCTTCTCCTAATAGTGTCACTTTTGTAAATCCATCAATCGTATCCCAAGTTGTTCTTAAGGTGCAATGTTATGATATTTAGACACTTAGGATTTAGTTAAGATCAACTTGTGTAATATAACCATTAGGTAAAGTGTGTTTCTTTAGTATGCATTAGTATGCATTTGTAAATATTATAATTCGACGGTCACGATATGCTCTAGACATAAAGTGATCCGGCGGTTCAACTTCTTTTAGATCATACCCACCATTGATGCACGGCTTAACACCCAATTGGTCCATGATCTATATTTAAAAAGCATGGAGGGTCCTTGGCTAGTTGATCAATTATGAGAAGCTCATATTTAAATTTCTTTCTTTTGCATATTAAATTGCTCCAAGTAGCTATTTGGTTGGGGCCACGGACTGTTTCCCTCTCGAGGGTTTTAACCACATGACAAACATCAGTGTGTTCATCTGTAATCTATTTGTGTGAAGCGGTTGCTCAAGGTGTTAGGTATTTTGGGAGTACCCTCTATACCCGAACAATGATTATTTGGAAATTTGTGGAATTAGAATTCAACATTCACGAATGTGAAATTAGTTTGATCATGGTTAAGTCTTTTATTTTCAATAAGCTAATTTGATTTTGAAAATATAACTTCTATTTTTCCATTTTGCAATCTAAACAAATTTTCATTTATTATTCTGCAAAAGAAAATATTATTTTCTAGGTTTTCTATTCTTGGAAAATGATTATGTTAGAAACCTATTTATGGAATTCATTAACTCTCCTATATTATAGGAGTGATTTTTTTCCTATATACCTAACGTGTTTCCAACATTTATTTTCTTAAGAATTAAATTGTAAATGGTTTTATAATTTCTAGGTTTAGAGTTTTCAATATTGGATTTTCTTTCACTTTGTAAATATTTATAGATTTTTAATCTTTTCTCTATTATTGTTTTATTTCAATCTATTTCATACAACCTTAAAGAAAATTAAAAAAGTTTCATTTTTTAAAGCTTTCCAATCATTTGTATGTGTTTGTGAAACCTTTAATTTTGCTAAAACTCAACCTTTTCGCAATTCCTTCCCGCAACCCGCATCCCGCAACTTGCAGAATGTGGATTGTGGGATGGATTGAATAAAATTTTGATATTTTGTGATCCCGCATCTTACAAGTTACGGAATACAGGTTGCGGAAATCACTTTTTCACATTTTTATTCCCGCATCTTTATGGACCCTAAGTTTATCTTGGTTTATATTTAATTTGATTTGGGGTACGCAAATTTTGATTGTTTTATTTTTCACTTAGGGTTTTAATTTGGTTTTGGATCTTTGGTTTTTCCCGATTTGTTTAAATGATTGTTTTAAACAAATTCAAATTTTCTCCCTGACATGTGATTTCCAATTTTGTTGGAAATATTAATTTTGGATCTTTTTGTTTTTGTTTAGTTTTATTTATTTGGAAAATAATTAACACAGAATAATAGATTTGATTGTTAAAATCAATGGCCATAATTCACTTTGCAATAAAATCAACGGTTACTGATCCTTAAATTCCAAGAGAATAATCTTGAGTTAATATACTGATTGTATTAAAACATTTAAAAAAAGGGATTGTTGAATGATGATATTGATCATCGGAAAAGGAGAATTTTACAATTTTTATTACATTCTACCTTGGTTAATGAACACTAATTGATATAATTTTTTGCAGGATTGCAGGGATTCTAAGCCGTGCAGATTACCAACGATAAGATAATCAAACTATGGTTGTGCTACCAATTTGAAGTTTGACAGTGAAAGATTTGTGTGCCAGGAATGGAGACCATTTATTTTTAGTATCACAAATTGGATTGTTCAAGATAGAAGGAATATCCAATAGAAATTCATGGATTGTTGAGAGAAAAGATACAAGATGATATGAAATTAATGAAGACCACATTTATTTTTTTTAGAAGCTGAATCGCACCTGAAGAGGGGGGACAATTTCGGGCTCCATTTACTATCAAATTTGTAAAGAATATGACAAAATTGTTGAAAAAACACTTCACAAATGGGGTCTTTTACTCCTAATTGCGGTCCATTTTGGAAATCTCTCAATCGATTTGGAGAAAAGCATGCCTAAATAGAGGAGTATTTTCAGAAGTTGGTTGCGGCAAGTTTTGATGGGAGATGAATGAACCAGAGTTCTGGTGGTTGGATCTTATCCTTCCATTGCTTGTCTCTTCTATAAAATCGACGCAAATGTCTGAGAGAATGGGGGGGGGGGGGCGGGCTTGACAGAGTTGTATAGATTTCTCTTTTATGCTCTGAAAACGCTACTGCCAAGGAAGAGGAAAGATTGGCACAAGAGACTGAAAGCACCTCTGTGTTTATGTGATTTATGTAATTTCTTACAGAACTTGATGTAATATAGTATTGTTATTATTTCATATCTCTTTTCATTGATGAGATTAAATTTCTTTAACTAATCTCAATTTTCCTTTTTCGAATGGACAGATGATGCTTTTGTTTATTTGGAATTTATAAATGCATTTATTTATAACTTAGATTTCTCTCTATTACTAATTCATGGATTGATAAAGCTTTAAGGAATTTATTCTTTTAACTATCTTTATCTATTTCTGCAAGTGATTGAACAGTGAAACTTTACAACAAGAAATGTTGGTTTTTCAATTGACATGTGTTATGTAGGTTAACTTTGAATGATATAATCTTAAGTTGCTGTCAATTGATTTTTATTAATTGATTGTAAGTTAGGTGATAAGTTCCTAATCTAATTTACATTTCTGTTGATTGGATGAAAATACTTGTCTATTTTACAACTTTGGTTTACCTCCAAATCAATTCAACATACTCTTTCAGTAGCTTAGATTTAGATCATGTTTTCTTTTACTAGTTAGATCCGATTTTCCTTTTTATTTACATCACCCACCTTATTTTCCAATATGGGAAACAAATCCTCTGTGGATAAAACTCACAAAATCTAGTGAAGGCTATTGAAATATCCGTGGGAGATCGCTACCTTAAATAGCTCAAGGATAAAGAAATAATTGTGCAAGATTTATTGAATACTTTGGCTAGGTTTTCTTCCTGTGTTGCAAGTCTTAGACACCCTTTTTAGCCACATACACAATTGAGGATTCAACAGGTACATACCGTTTTCTTCAAGAACATGAAATCTATGTCGCAGTGTCCTCTTGTCTGGCAGATGTTGCACCAGGGCAGGCCCTGTGTACTTAATGGGTTTGGCGCACTGGATGAGATGTAGTTCATGTAAGCTAGGTAGTCATCTTTGGTATGTCCATTGGTCCGACATCACTTACACCATAGGTCTTCCTGCACCTCTTTTCCTCTTTTTATGTCCTAGAGTTGAATAGTCAGATTAGTCAATTGTGACTGAATCTGTATCATTCAGATTAGTCAATTGTGACTGAATCTGTATCATTCCTGCAGCTCCATCTCCAATAGGTGAAGCCTCTGGCTTCATTTCCAATTCTAGTGCTTCCATCTACGTCGCAATATTTTGCTGCATGAGTGGTCCTCTAATGTGTGGCAGTAGTGCAGCAATAAACCACTCTTTATGCTGCACATCCGACATCTGGAAGCTTACTTTGGCCATCATCATCTTGAAGCACTGATCAAAGTCTGATACTATCTCTGTCAGAGCCTACTTAATCTGCTTGATCTCGATTATACATTGGGACTCGGTTTGTGGCTTTCTGAATCCTGAGATCATTGCGCACCGAATCTCCTCAGGAGTCCTCTATGGCTGCAGAGTCATAATCATTTTCTCTTTTCAGATGTCATCATTGTTAACGAGGTGGACCATCCATAATTCCTCGCAGAGGAACCATTGTTTTTCTAGATCCTCTGTTCCATTCCCATTAAATGTGGGTAGTCTAATGTATGTCCCTGCCATTAGGGTGGGGCTGGGTTTGTTCACTAGGTTCCCTATATTTGCTGCATTTACTAGGGTCACTGATGGGCTTCCTTGCACACCAGTCCCGACACTAGGACTACTAGTGTTCACTAGTGGTTCAGATGAGGGACTTATAGGTCGCACTTTAGGGGATCTCCTTCGAATGTCGTATTCATGTCCTGTCCTTGGCGTCTCTATAGACTCTTTCGATTATGCTCTCTCAAAAATTAGACTATACTCCTCCTCTTCATTGCAGTACCCTTCGTCTAGGTGTGACTCACATCCATATTCAACTTCCCTGGGCAAGCTATAAGCCCTCCTCCCTCCTGCTACCTTCCTCCTCTTCCCTGACCGGAACTTCCTTCCACTTCTTAAGAATCCAGTGTCCAACTCGTCTTCTAAGATCTATGGGAACATTTCTTCTTACTACCTTCCATATTAATCCTAAATTTTACACAGCATATCCCCTTCATGAATTGCATCACTCAATCCCTGAGTTGTAAAATACCCTTTTCGTAAAGGAGCATTTTAATCCATCAGTTTATAGACATAAGGTACCTTCCCTGAGATCCTTGGAAAAAATTTCTCTCTGCCTCTCTATATGAGGTTATCGCTTCAACATAGAACTTAGTAACATATCCTTCTAATATGCTATCAATCCAAAAATCAACAGCTTTGGAAATAGGGTTACTTATTTGCACTACTTCTTGCACTAACTGGTTAGTCCAATTAGCTACTCCTCTTCACTGGAAGTTAGTTTGCCGGGCCGCTAACTCCAAAAACCATTATTGCAATATAACGGGGAATTCTGTGAAAAACATTTCATGGATATCTGAATATAGATATCGTTGCAACTAGTTCTCAGGGCTCAACTGCAAACGCTCACTTTCCTTCTGCGTGAATATCAACATCTTCGACTCTAGCCAATCCTCGAATTCACTCTTAGTCGGGTGCCAAAAAATTTCCCCCATTTTGATCAATAGGGTCCCGATAACAGAACCATTTGTTGGCCACTTTTCCTAACTCGCGCGACCTAGCTTCTACGCAGCCCATCAACCCAACAAACATTCAAGATACGGGCTCAATAGAGCAAGCCCCGTCAGCAACTCCTATAAAGCAGGTGTAGTATCACATGAGATATCTCTTCGATGGGTAACCGTTGGAACCATGTTTCTGCGATTTGTCGAGGGATTCTAGTCCCTTGTCGCACGGCCGAGGAGCTTGACCAAGGTGCGAGGATGGATTCATTTATGTCTAATTGTAGTGCACACTGCACATATATTTTATTAAATACTAATAGCATGACAAATATTTAGCCTTAGTACCTTAAACATAACTGAATATAAGAGCAAGATAATAGACAAGCGCAATATAACAAACACACAACAACGCTTGTGTTGTAAACATAAAATAATACTCATAAGAAATGCATAATAACCTATTCATGCAATCATACTTCTATTGACAGTGCAGCATTCATTCAACCATGACAGGGCTTCCATCATAATAATAAGCATAAACATAAACATAAAAAAACATACACAGGCAATCATCAACACACAGGAGAATTCACCTGGAAACCTATCCGGGAAAAACCACAAGGAGCTCTTCATCTGGCATGAGAAATATATGGCACCTTCAGCCTGCATTTGACTACAGACTATCTTAGATATATCTTTCTTCTCAAACTCTCTTTTTCTCTCATGCTCTATGTCTTATTTCTCCTAATATACTCCTACCATCTACTGATCCACACACGGCTTGGATCAACTCCTCTCACCTTTGCGCCTCTCTGTAGTAGAGATTCTATTCTATGGCACTACCCTTCACTGCATCTTGTAGACTTCCTTCTAATTTACTACTCGGCTTTCCCTCCTTCTCTCTACTAACTCACTCAAATCAACTAACAATGATCGACAAGCCATCATTGAGTAAGCTAACAACAACTACCAATCTAAAAGCAACCTTCCAAGTACTGAAAAAACCCCTATTTATACTATTTTACATGACCACACAGGGTAACTACATACAGACAGTCTATTAACTATCACCATCAGCTGCCCCTCACCAGTGAATGCACGGATGCTACCTTACTTACAGCGTGCGTTCACTCGTGTGGCATCCGTCGACTTAAGCCGACTTCAGCACCCATGATCATCCTGTCACTTTTAACCGTTATTATGCACTCGTGCTACTTCTTCACCCTATGAAATATTCCTTTCGTGCAATTTCCCTTTACCACGCAGGTTACATCTTTTGCACCTATGCCTTCTTTTGTGCAAATTTCTTCTTCTGTGTAGTTCCCTTTTTTCGCGTAGATTTCCTTGTCTGCACGGATTTCTTCTATTCCTACAGTGTGCTTCCTTTTCCTTGCTTGTGCTTGCACTGCGAACTGATTCTTGTTTGTTTCTTTACTTGCGCTTATTTCCTGCATGCTTTCCCCAGGCCCAACACTATGAATCCTAGTGACATTGCAATTGCAGTCTTCGCCATTGAAGCTATGTTACATACGCTGATAATGGAAGATGTTGGAGGATATGTTCCAGTGCATGTAGGGATGGGATTGGAAACTGAGAAAGTTCCAGTCATCCTTGAGATAAGGATACGAACCGACCTACTAGGTTCATTAATGAAGAAGCGTTCTAGTTCCTGCAAGAGTAAAGTTGTCTCAGCACTGTTGATGAAGGATGAAGAAGCAGTGGTTGAAATTTGGTTACCATATGACATTCCAGCTAAAATACTAGATAGAGTTGAAGAACGATTCACAAAAATGCACAGTATCCATTGGTACAACCCATTGATACGAACCAAAGTTTGGATAACGACAAAAAAATATAAAGGCCACCATCATCGCCACCATTTGTACAATAATATCAAAATATAGTTGGCGATTATGTTTAAATGAAGAAGATGAGATGGTTGATTTCCATGTAGAAAAGGACGACATTGATGAGATGGTATATTTCATCATTAAATAAACAAAGAATACGATTAAAAGACAAACTTCATTGCCAACGAAGAAGAAGTTGATCAACATGGTATTCCTGTGAGAGGGAATAAGCCAAAGAAAAGAATGCCCAGGAAAGCACTTGGTATTTCTTCTTTAGATTTTAGGATTGGTGATGTTCATGAACTTGTCCATCTTGACCATCCTACTAATCTGAAACAATAACTTTACATTATAGAAGAAAGAACGAAAGCATCGGCATAGGCTGCGAAGAGAATCGAAGAAGTAGAGTCATCCTATTCCAAGGCTGTCGACCAAGTGTCTCAGACTTGGGAATCCTTTATCGAAGACGTCAAACTAGAAAAATTCATAGAGGAGTTGTGCACAGCTGAGATAGAATTAACTTAGTTGAAGAATGAGATGAAAAATTTATCCTTAGAAGAGAAGATGGGTAATGCAGCAGAAATGAAGAAGCTCCAACAGTAAGTGACGGTGTTACGTATGCAACAAAAATAAATGGAAGACACAACAAAATTTGAGCCCAAAATCCAATGGCTTCCATGTCTAAAATTTGACAATTTCCTGTCAATTATTCGACAACCTAAATTCTTTTTGTCGTCGGTGGAAGAACGTCGGATACTCGATAACATGCCAAAACCTGTCGATTTTTCAACGGACTAAGCCAAAAGAATTCACCACTAAGTCGTCGAGTGTTCGACTTCAGGTCATCAAAAATATGACGTCTCCTCGTCAAATATCTGACTTATTTCTGACGTCAGCTCATCAAAAATTTGACTTATAGTCATCGAAAATCCGACTATTCCTTGTTGAATGTTAGATAGTCCTTCAGTAAAAATTCAGGAATGTGTCATCCAATTAGAGGAATGGGTTATTAATTTTTTGACATTGTCTCATCGGTTGTCCGGCGGGCTCTCTTGTTGGAGGTATGGATTCCTCGTCAGATGAGGCCACTGATCCTCGAAAAATCGAAGGGAAGTCATCAAATATCCGACAAGTACACATCAGTTTTCTGACAGGTTCTCTTGTTGGATATTTGGCAACATCGTCGGACGTGGCCACATGGGTCGAAAATCCAATGGGAAATCGTATAGTTTAAAAAAAATTCAAAGGTTGCACATCTACATGGGGGCTTCACTCAGTGACCCTCTCAGATAGCACGTGCAATCATGGAATATTAAAGAATACCCTAAATTTCTATAGATATTTGTCCAAACTCCTTTTGTTGAAACCCCCTCCCAATACCTTAAACCTCCCCACCACTCCTTTTTAATACCCTAATCCTTATAAAATCCTCTAACCCCTCACCCTAAATCTATCACACCCCCAATACCTGCAATATATTGGCTTGATTTTTAATAAATTTAAAACCCACAATATGAACTAACGTGCTAGGATATTGGTCAACAAGTGAACCCCCCCTATGCATCTATCAACATATGTGGCTCATGGGAACAATCCTCCTCAACCAAATTACCAATTTTGTTTTGAATTTATACATTGGCGTCATCATCCTCATATAAAAACTCTAATGGTGGATCAAAGGCTATAGTTTTGCCAAATTCATGGCACACATCCACAACATGAGTAGATGACTTGAAAAAAATTTCAGTTAAAAAATCACCGCCACGAAATTTAGAACACCAACCACTTCAAACTAGAATCCCACTTCCTCCTTCCCAATTGATGCACGAGGTTCCAACAAATTTGGATTCTCTAACAGTGATGTTATATTATTTTGATATCCATGTAAGACTTGCAACATTTGTTCCATGAGTTCTTGATTAGACTTCATCTTTTCCAATGAACAACTCTTGAGGCTGGAATTATTAAGTGTTGGTATCTCAACAAGTAGTCTGAAAGTACTTATGTTGGTCACTCAATAAGTAGTCTGAAAGTACTTATCACTAACAACCCATCGGGATAGAAAAATGCACAACTCTGATAGCACTGTAAGATCCCAAACAAAATCTGAGTGAACTCTTAGCCCACTATGGGTCTAGATCTAAGTCAACCTTTCAGCCACTGCTTTTTCTTTAATGTGGGATATTTTCTAAACACTTTGAGTGATTATACATGAACACTTATTTCATGAGTTCCATAGCATTTCAAAATTTAGTTTACGAGTTGAATCTCAGGTTCATATGTGATTTACATGTGCCAAGTATATGGTAGACTCAAACTTACAACTTGTACTTATACATCCAAACCACAAAATATAATATCTATATATATCATAATATCAATGAGTTCAGTTTAATAAAAACAAAAATAATATTTTAAATATATAATATACAACATTAAATTCTACCGTAAAGATGACCACAAATACATAGTTAATAATGTTGTAGCTAACCTCCCTTTTGAACACAGGTAAATATTTTCATAGGTTTCCTGAATTCTTCTCCCCTTCAACCGAACCATTCTGCTTTCCATATCCAGGATCATTAAAGTAAGGCTTAGCATTTAGTACTAGTCCTTGAAATGAAACAAGGACTTGTAGAATGTTTGATGATATTGGGTTCCAGACTTCATTTCCTTTGTCTGTCTAGGTGTTTAAAATACCGAGGCAGACTTTCCCACTCTCATACAGATTTGGATTCAACCTTAGTCCAAAGAATGGTAGTATACCAACTGCAAATTAATTAAAAACCAATATAAACCCATTAGATATTTCCATATTGAATATCAAAACAAAAATTAGATAACAATTTCAGTTTGAAATCATATAGTTGTAATAATGTTCTTACAGGTGGTCCATCAGGATACTGGAATGGAAAATGAATATCAAAGAAGAAAAGCCCATTCTGATATGGAGTCCCAGTAGCTGCGACAACCACGACCATCTGTAAAAGGGATAAGAAAAGAATGCATTTCCATAAATGTACCTGGCCTGTTTCTTCTTGATAGTAGTGATAAACTGCATTTTTTACACTGTCAAAATGTTTGAACTAACATGAAACGTGACTACTAGAACTAGTTAAGCTATGCACGATATCTTCTTTTGTATTTTTTATATCAATTTTACTATCTATCAACTCATCTAAATCAGAATCCACTATTTTCGAGCTTTCTTCTTCAGCTAAATCAAAATCTACTATTTCCCAGCTTGCTTCTTCAACACTACTCTGGATGGATGGATCATCTTCGTCTCCACCAACAACCAAGATATATTGAGGTCCAACCTACGTAAAAACAAATAAAAATGTAACATTTAGGTAATCATACTGCCAAAGTAAATTAATATTGTTCATTCAAAGTTAGTAGACCAAGTAGGAAAAATATCCAAGTATGAAGCTTGATTGGGCCAAGCAGTAGACTCAAAAGAGTAACAAACACATAGATCTCCCCTCAATTTTGCTTTCTTCTTAGATTTCATAGCAAATTTTTGTTCGGTCGTGAATTCTACACATTGCAGAAAGTGATTATCTTGGGTTCCATTGAGTGGATTTTCATTTTTTGCAAGAGATTGTATTCATTTACATGTTTAGCAGCACAAAGTGACTAGTTTCAAGAAAACTCCACATCATTGGAAGAGTGGGATGCTACTTGTCAGCCTTGATACTAATCCATATCACCCAAGATGACAAATAAAGCATTATGACAATCATTAAACTTAGCCTTAATTCTCCCCTTGTCTGCTTCCTTGATGCATCACTCAAAGGAAATCCAAATTTAAGCATTTCAGCTGATAATATATATACAAGCATTCAATTCCAAATATGAGTACTTCTAATGAACTGAAGATCATAATATAGTAGTTAAAACAACTTTTCTTTTAAATATGTGAGATTACAAAAGCATCGTTAGAATTGGCTTAAATATGTGAGATTACAAAGCAATCAATTTTCATGGGTGAAACTGCCCTCAAAGAATGAACCACTAATTAGAAAGTTACAAGTATTTTCTTTAGGCAAAGCTACCATGAAACCATGTTTTTTTTAGAATCACCCAGGACTTGTACTAGGCCAAAAGGGTTTCTTCATGTTTAATAGAAAAATGAACATCAGGAGGAGTGGCCCAACTTACCACCATCTTCACCACTGAACAGTAATCCCATTGATAGTAAATTACTTTCTTTAGGAAAAGTTACCATGACATAGTGTATGTTTTTGGTCGGAATCACCCGAGACTTATACCAGGCCTAAAGGGTTTCTTCTATTTAATAGAAAATGAGTATCAGTAGAAATACCATTGGTGAGTGGCCCAACATTCCACCATCTTCACTACTGAACAATGATCCCATTGGCAGTAAATTACTTTTTGTATGGATATGATTGTCAATTACTCAGCCCAGATTGGAAAAAAGTATCAAGTAAAAATAGGATGCAAATAAGAGAATCAAATTTGAATGCAGTTGTAACATAAAAAATGAACAGTGATCCCATTGGTAGTAAATTACTTTTTTTATGGATATGATTGTCAATTACTTGGCCCATATTGGCACAAAGTACTAAGATATGGAAAAAAGTATCAAGGAAAAATAGGATGCAAATAAGAGAATCAAATGCCTTCTGAATGTAGCTATATGTTATAGTAAGATTAGTCTAATTTAATTGTCTCAGATATTGAAAGCTCTCTCGTCCTTCTATACTATTGGATACTCACATGCTATTATAAATCTCCTAAGCTGAAAGCTTCCTGTCTTATATTATCCATATTTCCTATAGTTGGTGTTATTACTGCAAGTTGATTTTTATGCTTCAGTCACCAGCTAATTTATGAAAGAGTTATATGTGAAGAGAAGATTTTAAATTTGAGTATCATTTTGGGGAAGAATGAATCTCCATAGGAAGTCAGAAGAAATCTCTGACAAGTTATATCAGATGTTGATTTGATTCCACTGATATCTGCATTCTAGTAGCATGCAAACCAAGTGATATATTTAGACCCTATCATTGATTCCAATATGTCATGAATGTAAACAACCAATTATTAGTATTTTTTTCTTGAAAGTGATGCTTTGACAAGCTAGAGGACACTCAAGCACATGTCTTCAAGGAGATTGGATCCCTAGTGAGAGACTTGAGAATCCACTACCCTCACGATTAAACCATAACCTCATTGAAAAATCCCATAATTGAATACAAGTAGCAAATGAATCTTATACAAAACCAAAATAAAGTCTGCAAGAACTTTACACAGAAGGACAAATTGACTGGAAATGAAAATGTGGTGCTAAAAAATTTATACTTACAAAGGAATGCCTAGAATCCACCAAATGGATGCATTCATGTTAGATGTTATTTGTCAGTGTGATGCATGTTACCATAAATCTGACAAAGAGGTTCATTCTTCTTTCTATTTCAATTCCCAATCTTGTTTCTGTTCCTATCTTGACACTACATCAGTACATTACTAATTGATTTTATATGCATAACATATGCAGATGAGGGTTCATGTTCCTTATGTCTTGACACCCTCTAGCCTGGTTTCTCACTCTATTCAGTTTCCAATTCTCATTTCTATACGGAGAAGTAGTTCAAGAGATCATTTTTTTTATCCCAACTCGGAGTTTTAAGTGGTATAGCCTTCTTGATAATTAACAAGGTGGGCCTAAACTATTTCAAGGATTTTCCCATAATCAACAGTTTGGATGTGTAAGAAATCATAATCTACATTTATATTCAAATCCTTGAAGGACTTTAATGCCTGGAAAACATTTGATAATAGAAACTTTGGTAACTGAAAATTTCCAAAGCAAACAATGCTCGGTGATGTAACATTTACCTCTCGAACAACAAAAATATCCTTCAATTTGCTCTGCTATCTGAGGAATGGTAGTTTTCAACATGAATTCCAAAAAATATGTGCAAGAATAAATCACATCAATAGTATCATCCAGACTGTATTTTCCAGTTGTCTCTATTTCTCACATATGTCACCAGTGCCCTTTTTTGAACTAGAATCTAATAGTTTGTCCCATTTTATTCTACGAAGTTGAACCTCTAACAATCTATGCTGCAGTTGTGGTACAATAATATTTCAGTCCAAGTTAACCTAAATCCATCTCTATGAAGACAAATAGTATCAAAAATTTACATATCTAATAAGATATATGCGTGTGCTGCAATAGGGTAAAACAAACCAATGAAGGAGAAATAATATCATTGTTGTGATTCAATTTCTATGGTAAGGATCATTACAGTTTCTTCTACCTTTCTTCTTACTTTTGGATGAAATGATTTTGACTAGAAAATTAAAAACGATAGAGTTTACAATCAACTAATAAAACTAATATACCATACCACATGTTTTTGATACCAAAATGAAATAATTATTCTATAATCCAATCATGGTAAGTGTTAGAATAATCAACCCATAGTTAGCTACCTTAGACATTAATTAATCCAATTTTTTTCTTATTTTCCTAGTTTCCATATTCCACCTTATGCAAGTTGTCCTCCACACATCCATAGTGGTCAAACTTGATAAATTTTAGTCATGGATCACTTGGGAAACCACTTGGAATCAAATCTACTTTATTCCTGGCCTTCCTAGCACATGTCTGCTTTTTCTGAGTTTTAAGGCAATTGGGAAAGTTTGACTAGGTGAAGTTAACGTTTTTTTGTCCTCATCATCCTCCACCATTTTCTCCTAAGAAAAGCATGTATGATTTGTCCTTCCATCACCTATTAGCTTTCCTAATTGATTTTTCCAATTCGTGACCTCCTAGACAGTTTTGGAAACTGCTTTATGCACCTATGGGGGATTTCCTTAGATTTAGTAAGCCTGCTTTTGACCAAATTCGAATGGAATCCTTATGCATTCGAATATCTCATGTAATTATTTATTGTGGCAGCCTATGACTTCACAGGGTTGGCTATTGTACACTTATTCAATACATATTAGTGTTCTGATCCATATTCAGTCTCCTTTGTGAGTAATTTGCATATGTAATTGGCAATTGTTGTGAGTGTAATTGTTCTAACACCTGGGTTCAATTTCCAAATGGTATCAGAGCCTTTGTAGATCGATTTCTCTCCTTCCAATTTGTTATTGCAGGTTCGACATCATTGACTAGGAGCATTCTGCTAACTGAAGGGACAATTTCTGAGCTATGGATCAATCTCAGAAGATCATCTTGAATCCATTTAACTTCTTTGAATGGAAATTAGAGATGGAGATACTTTTGAGATTGAAAGGACTCTACATAGTGACTATGGCAACAGAAGCAGAGCCCAATACAGCTGCAGAGAAGATTAAATGGCACAACAGGAGGGATGAGGCCTATGGTCTTCTGTGTTTGAGCATATCTAGAGACCTCCTTTTCCATCTTGATGGATTGACATCACCAAATGAATTATGGGAGAAGCATGTTGAGATTTTTGGTAAGGAATATGAGATGAGGGGACATAAAATTGAAAATGAATTGATCTCCCCAAGTCCCAATAGGTTTGAATCCTTGCAACTCTATTTTTCCAAGTTCAAAGCCCTTGTTTTGCAGCTAAAACAATGTGGGATCGAAAAGAAAGATGAGGAACTAGTTTTTGCCATACTATTGAAGCTTGGCCCTGACTATTTAGTGTTTGTATTGACATTTTATGCCACAAAGTTGACAGCTCGAGCCTAGAAAATGCCTAGTCTTGCAGATTTCATGAAATATATCACACAAGAACAAGATAAATTGGTGATGATGGGCACCATCAAACCTTTGAAATACCAAGCTCTAGTTGCTATAGATTCGAGGGTGTATTCAAAAAGAAAGAAAAAAGATAAAAATCCACCTAAGCAAAAGAGAGACAAGAACAAGTCTCCAGAGGAGCCTCAAGGTTCCAAGAAGAACCCCCAAAAGAAGAAGAACAAAGGAGAAATGAGCAAGTGCGCATACTGCAGTAAGGAAAATCATTCTGAAAGATCCTACATGAAGAAGCAAATAGACATGCTGACCCAACTCCTGGAGAAGAATGGCATCTCCCTTCCAGATAGTTCAAAGAAGAGGGAAGGAGGATCAAATTCAGAAGATAGAGAGAGAGTTCATGAATTGGTTGCTGGCACATCAATCTCACCTAGTTTCATCATTGATTCTGGAGCTTCAAGACATATGGTTTCAAGCAAGGAGGCATTCACCTCACTTGACATGTCGAAAGGTCCACCAATTGTACTGGGAGATGACTCTCTCACTGAAAGTTTGGGCAAAGGGAGGATTGATCTTGACCATGGTAAGTTCAGCAATGTATTGTATGTTCTAGGTCTTTCCTCTAACCTCTTATCAGTGTATTAGATGACCCAGATAGTGTCTCCAAAGAAGGTCATATTCTCCCCTGATGAATTTGAGATCACAGAGATATCAAGTGGTAAAGTCATTGCAAAAGGAATTGCAAATCACACTTCAAAGGTATACATGTTCTCACACTTCCTACCCTACTCAAACCCCTCTGCTCTTTTGATTCATGCTAATGAGGCAAGCAAGCTTTGGCATGAAAGATTTGGACACCTCAATTACAAGTATCTTTTTGATCTTAGTGAAAAATAAATAGTCATAGGGTTACCAAAGATTAAGTTTTCCAAAGGAGTCTGTTAAGGTTGCATCCTAGGAAAACACCCAGAGCATAAATTTGAGAAAGCTAGTCATGAGAGAACCTCTGCACCTCTTGAGTTGATCCACAATGATGTTTCTGGCCCATTTCCTCATATGTCAATGATTCAGGCCAAATATGCATTGAAATTCATAGATGAATTTTCCAGGTATTGCTGGGTTTACTTCCTGAAACACAAGTCTGAAGTTTTTGGCCTCTTCAAAGTCTTTAAGGCTTTGGTTGAAAACCAGTCTGAGAGGAAACTAAAGGTCCTCAGATATGACAATGGTGGTGAGTATGTCAAGTCTGAGTTCATTCAATATTGTGTAGATTCAGGTATTCAGATGCAGCATTCTATCCCTTACACACCACAACAGAATGGTGTTGTTGAGAGGAATAATAGATCACTGAAAGAGATGGCAACCTGCATGATGGAGGCTAAAACTTTGCCACCAAAGTTTTGGGCCGAAGCTATAAACTATGAAGCCTATATCTAGAATAGGGTTCCTCATAAACATCTTGATGGTATTACTCCTTTCGAAGCATGGAGTGGGCACAAGCCAGATGTGACCCATTTCAGGATTTTTGGCTCAAGGGCTTGGGCTAGAATTCCAACAGAAAAGAGGAAGGCTTTGCAGCCCCAAATCCAAGAGTGTATATTTGTTGGGTACTCTGAAGATTCAAAAGGGTACAAGCTGATCAATTTGAGCACAAAAAAATCCTTCATTGAAAGGTGTGTTCAGTTTCAAGAAGAGCCCTAGCAGCAGTGGAAGTTGGAGAATCCTCTTCACCACCAGAACCTTTGAATGTAAGTGAAGAGATAGTTGAACATGCTGATTCTGATATGTCTGATAATGATGATTTAATTGCATATCCTAACAATCATACAAGACCAAAATGGGCAGAAAATACCATTCATGCAGCTGGAGAACTAGCTAGATATCCTAATGATCCTAGGAGGACTAGATCTCAGCTTGAGAGTGCTCTGTGCATGAAAGATCCTATGTTTGCAGAAAAATGCTATCTGATGGTTGAATAAGATCCACAGACATATGAATATGAATAAAATGATCCAATATGGAAAACAGCCATGAAAGAAGATTTTAGCTCACTCCAGAAGAACAACACTTGGGAGCTGGTTGATATTCCCCCAAGGAGGAAGCTAGTTCAGTGTAAGTGGGTTTACAAAACCAAATTTGCTGCTGATGGTTCAACTCTAAAGTACAAGGCCATATTGGTAGCCAATGGCTACTCACAGGTACATGGCATAGAATACAATGAGACCTTTGCACCAGTGGCAAAGATGGACTCCATCAGGCTAGCCTTAGCCATTGCAGCTTCAAAGTAGTGGGAGGTACACCACATGGATGTGAAGTGTGCTTTCTTGAATGGAGATCTCACTGAAGAGATTTACATGCATCATCCTCAATGATTTTCTACTAACCCATCTCTTGTGTGCAGGCTAAAGAAGTCATTGTATGGGATTAAGAAATCCTCGAGGGCTTGGTATGCCAAGATTGATAGCTTTCTGCTATCACTGAATTTTGTTCGATGCAAGTCAGATCCAAATGTCTATTTGAAGCTGATTCATGGTTCATTAATGATCATTGTTTTGTATGTTGATGACCTTCTCATTACAGGAAGCTCAAAGGATGAAATTGCCTCCTTGAAGGATGCAATGAACCATGCCTTCTCAATGACTGATTTGGGCTTATTGAGCCAATTCTTGGGGCTCGAGATTTCTCAAACCAAAGAATGAATCAAAGTACATCATTCCAAGCATGCCTTGGATTTTATGAACAAATTCAATATGAATGATTGCAAGCCAAGCAAGACTCCTTTCCTTTCTGGAGTTAAGCTTGAAGAAGTTGACTCTTCACCGATGGTAAACAATACACTATATAGGAAATTGATTGGATGTTTGTTGTATCTTACACATAATCGAACTGATATTTCTTATGCATTAAGTGTGGCTTCAAGATACATGGATCATCCTCATGAGATCCATTGGAGAGCATCCAAAAGGATCCTTAACTTTGTTCAGGGAATAAGGACTCATGGGATCTTCTACAAAGCTAAATCTGATCTTGATTTGATTGGGTTTACTAACAGTGATTGGGTGGGTGACAAAAAAGATCAAAAGTCAACATCATGATATGTGTTCATGCTTGCTGAAGGGCCAATGAGCTGGTCAAGCAAGAAATAGAGTGCCATTGCACTCTCATCTACAGAAGCAGAGTACAGAGGAGTTGTAAATGCAGCAACTCAATGTTTATGGTTGCAGGGGTTACTTGGTGAGTGTGGCTTCGAATCAGAATACTCAACTACTATCGATTATGATAATCAGAGTACCATTTGAATCTGCAATGATCCAATTTAGAAGCAGAGAACCAAACACATTGAGATCCATATGCACTACATCAGACAGCTTGTGCATGATGGCACCATTCACCTACTCTTATGTTCATCTTCAGAACAAGTAGCAGATATCTTCACCAAAGTTTTCTGTGAGAAGACATTCAGAAATCTCAAATCACTGCTGGGGTTTGCTGATCATGCTGTGAAGCATGATTGATGACAATATTTCAAATTTTGTTTTATTGTCCATGTTTAAGGGAGGATTTTTCCCACTGGGTTTTTGCCTCTTTCCTTAGTTAAATGGACATGCAGTATGTAAAGGGTGACTAAGCCTTGTTGCTAGGCCCTATAATTTTCTGATATTTTACTCATAAGTCAGGCTTAAGGGGGGGTGTTAGAATAATCAACCCATAGTTAGCTACCTTAGACATTAATTAATCCAATTTTTGTCTTATTTGCCTAGTTTCCATATTCCACCTTATGCAAGTTGTCTTCCACACATCCATAGTGGTCAAACTTGCTAAATTTGAGTCATGGAGCACTTGGGAAACCACTTGGAGTCAAATCTTCTTTATTCCTGGCCTTCCTAGTGCATGTCTACTTTTTCTGCTTTATTGCCTACTTTTTATGAGTTTTAAGGCAATTGGGAAAGTTTGACTAGGTGAAGTTAACTTGTTTTTTGTCCTCAACATCCTCCACCCTTTTCTCCTAAAAAAGCATGTATGATTTGTCCTTCCATCACCTATTAGCTTGCCTAATTGATTTTTCCAATTCATGAGCTCCTAGATAGTTTTGGAAACTGCTTTATGCACCTATGGGGGATTTGCTTAGATTTAGTAAGCCTGCTTTTGACCAAATTCGAATGGAATCCTTATGCATTCGAATCTCTCATGTAATTATTTATTGTGGTAGCCTATGACTTCACAGGGTTGGATATTGTACACTTATTCAATACATATTAGTGTTCTGCTCCATATTCAGTCTCCTTTGTGAGTAATTTGCATGTGTAATTGTCAATTGTTGTGAGTGTAATTGTTCTAACACCTGGGTTCAATTTCCATAGTAAGAAGAATTATGTGCATACCATATACTACTCCCATAGATTTTCTTAATAGATGCAACAATTTACTGTGATTCATAATACTAATGGCCCATCAAGTGCACTATAAGTGGCATAATGCCATGCTTCAAATACAAATAGTCTTATCCTTGTATGTGTGTTTTCTTATATTTTAGGAACTTTATTCTTACATCTTACATGTTTTTTATATTTCCATTAGCTTATATTTAGGATTTGTTTTGCACTCCTACATTTTATTTCATTAATGGTATTATTGAAGCCCCATTGGCCTACTTTTTTGTTCATTTTTTGGACATTAATAAAACTATCTTATTTAATCTTATCTTCCTTATAGTATAGTTAATGAAAAAAATTATATACATTTTAATGCATACTATAACCAATTATTTTACTAGTTGGAAAATTAGTGGATGAGTAGTAACAGTTCAAACTAAAAGTGCTCCAAGTCCAGTGGGATAGCCAAAAATCCGGAAGAAAAAAGGAGGTATAGTTATAAAGCAAAAAAACATTAAATTGCTGATGAAGAGTAGAAGCATCTAGCATGGAAAAAAAAGTAAAGGTGTCCATATAAATAGTGAACTTGAATTTGAAAGTGAAATAAATACACATAAGTCAAATAATATATCAAATATAATAAAATAACTTGAAAATATACCTTGTAAAATGAGAGGGAAACAAAAGCTACAGGAAATTTTGATAAAATCAAGTATAGATATGGTGGTTGTGTCCCATAACCTTTTGCAACACCAAGTAAAACCATCCATCATCCCCTATTTAACACATTACCCAAATTCTATCAAAGAATCTTGATTGCATTTCACTTCAAATGTGTAACAACCAAACAACCTTTCAACATTAGCTTAAATTTTTCCATATTCTATCTTATGATAAAACTCAAATTTGAATAAGCTCCCTAGAGAGTTTTAATTCATTGTTGATTGAAAAGGCCAAAGTGTAGATACATTTCCTTAAAAATTCTATAAGTATACTTGGATTGGAACATCTAACTTGTAAGGTGTAGTCATAGTCAACTGGGAACCATTTATATTTAACAAATAAGGAAGTTGATTAACAAAGGAACCATCAAACTCAGTTATGCATAATAATCTAAAGCCTATTTCTAAATTGCTTCCTACCTTTCTTGGTGCTAGTTAGTATTCAAGCTAAAGGTGAGCTACAGGAAAAATATTAGAATACATTAAGTTTGCTACAAATAAAATTCAAAAGGGTGAGCTAAATGTGTCACCCAATTTCACACCAAGTGAAATTGTTATTTCGAGTCATGAGCAACCACAAATAAAAGAATATTAGACAAATATTGTCTTCGTATGCTGCTACAATAAAGGGCGAATACTAATCCAATTCATTTCATTTATGCACTAGGTTATATGGGATTATTCCTTATCAACATTTCACTTCATATGGTTCGGATTACAACAGATGCACAGAGGAATTTTCCATTCCACACATTGTCTTCGAGGAAAATCCATTTTTACTATCACTTATAGTAGGTCACTTTTTATGAAAAACATTAAAATACATATATCACTAGAAACATAGTTGCAATTGATAATAGTTGGACACCTAGAGACATCCATGAAGACAAGGAAATCCTTATTAGTGTGTCAACTGAAAGTGATTGTCCATATACGGTGTTACATAATCTTTCTCTAACCAACAGGTTATAGCAGAAAAATTATCTTGAAATTAGGTAATCTATTAAGTGTTTTGATTGATGTTTTTGGAAAGTCATCATAAAATTTTAATGGGAACAAAATGTTACATGCTAAAAAAAGCTATCGCTAATATGTTCCTGGAAAATTTTAGGGGTCGACTTATACTGATTTTTTAAAGGAAGAAAAAATGTATATTAAAATATTTATATACCTACCTTTCATGCACTTTATTGTGATGTGTTGCTTGCACCTTGATCAATAAGACTATCCAACTGAGATTGAGATCTTGTCATAGTATGTTTACAAGACTTGGGTGTAAGCTTGATAAATACACATATGATATGGATGGTGGAATGGAGACATGTTTGGCCCATGTGATACACTACCTTTGGGAGATTTTTTTCTAGGTTTGAATGACTATCTATGTTACTTGGACATGATAGTATCATGCTTGTCCTTGTATTTTTCTAGTAGAGGTTCTACCATAAAAGTAAGATATTAGACTTGCTTAAATAGTTAAATGGTTGATGCAGTACGGGGACACACTCCTGGAAGGAATCACATACCTGTTACTTGAAATTTTGGTAAAAATCAATCCTATCCTTATATATCTTCTAGCATGTAGTAAAAAGGATTTAAGGATTGATATAGTTCGAAGGTTATTGCATGGAACAAGGTTAATCAACTCATTGTTTTATCAAATGTTGACTTGTCATGAGAGTTGGTTATGGATTTCTGTTATTATATTTCTTCTAAGGATTCCAATGCATTGTCACTTGTGATAGGTGGATATTCTACTTTATTGATGGTTGGTATGGATTTATTTTCAACAGTTGAGATGCCATTACCTTTAGTAGGTGGTTGATTTGTTCTACTAGATATCACCTATTGGAAGTTGGGATTATCCATCTTAGTTAGATCCCTTATAATACTCCCATGGTTTTATAGAGGAATACAGATTGATATTTTCACCTATGTATGAATTATATATCACTCAATTGAATAACTCTAAACATGTTAATGGCTCATTTAACATCCCCAATAAACTTCATGGAACAGTGCCAAACATTTTGATGGAAACAAGCAAATAATATGATATCTAAACAGAGCTAACAGTATTATGGTAACATCCACAAAGAAATCAATACAACATCATATTTTGATAGTCATCCATGCACATGCATAAATACCCAATACACAGTTCAATCAAACAAAAGAAAACACAATTATACCTTGATTTGTGGAGCTTCGCACTGTCTTCTTCTGCTTTACCTTTCAAAAAATCATTCAACATACTTCAAATTTTCTTTTGTTGCAATAGTTTAATGTTTGGCACCCATCAATTATATTTTTGTTTTTTTACGAAAATGACAAAACCAATCTAAATAAATACAATACTATTACAATGCAAATTAGAACACTATTCAACTATTCAAGTAAATTAATTGTTAATAATAGATCACCTGATAAAATATGGAGAGCCAAAAAAACTATGTCTATAAGGCCATCGATCACATCAAAACACCATTTCTTTCCTCATAACTATGACAATGTTTCTCAATGCTATCTGTAACAAGTTCCAATGGAGCAGTCAAATAGCAATAGTGAAGATTAAACACTATAATTATAGAAATAGTTGTTTTTTGATGTATTCTTCCTTACCATTCATTGAGCTCCTCTCTGTTTGAAGAATAATTTAATATTCTCTACTAAACAGGACCAACCACATGAAGGTGGAAGCCCTTATGGCCCCTCCCCCCCATCAAATCACTCTCAATTCCCCAAACCCAATGCATCTACTTGCAAATAACTATTTAATGCAAATTAATTCACTCAATAGTTGAAAGAATCTTTCATTAAATCATTCTTTAAATCATTCATTAAACCAATCAATCATTCAACAACTGAAAAAATCATTCATTAAACCATCAATTTAGTCAATAGCAGATAAAAAAAATCAATAAACCATTCATTAAAGCATTCATTTAACCATTCATTCATGAAACAGTGGAAAAAAACATGTAAATTTTTTTTATTATAAATAAGAATTACTCAAAATTTGTGGAGTCACTTCCATTTTACTTTTCTTTTCTTTAAATATTTAGTCAGAGTCACATCTTCCGGAACTAATCCTCGGTCTCCCTACTAGACTGCTCGCAAGGTTGAACTTCTTGCGAGGGGCGATGAATTTTTGCAATAATGTCAAAATATATCATTAATGTATTTTTATTTTTATAAATACGAGTAATTCATTTAAAAAACTTATTACAAAGGTGTTTTTTTACCTGGCATGGGAACATCAGCATGTTCATCATTATCCTGTACAGGCTCAACCTGTTTAGTGTTATCTGCATCTACATGCTCTGCAGTTGAATTGTGTAGAATTAGAATTAATGTTCATCATCTATAATTATATATACAAAACAATAGCATATTAATAAAATTATTACTAGGAATCGAAGCATGATCTTTGTCTGGGGTGTGTACATCCTCGACATTAATGTGGTCATTACTTTCTTGCTAAAAAAGGAATAAATAATCTATGTTAATTTATTTATAATGAATAAATTGCACGAGAACTAAAAAATTATCATTAAAATATATAGTTTTTACATACTTGCGCACCGGATGGATCAACAGTATGCCCAGACAAGCTTGTTCAGAGTTCAACAATGACGTCAAAGCCCTGTTCGAATCCAAGCTTCATGTAATCTTGATTGGGAAATTCTTTGAACCGTTCAGCCTGCATATTCACATGATGTCATTGATTTTACATTTTGTGCCAGAAAAAAATGAAAATAATTATCTGTATGATATTTGTATGATGTTTCGAGTTTTCGATACTTACATATCAGGTCGCCAAGTTCGAGTAACCACAAGGCCCAAGCTTGTGTTGACCAATTTTTTCAATTCTTTCCTTGGCGGCCTTAGATGTGTCCGAGAGCCTAATCAAGTGTTGAAATACGTTAGTCGATGTTCCAAATTTGATATAAAAACTAATAACAATAAGGATTACCATTACATTTTGGAATGTATTGCATACCTCCTTGTTCCTAGTGGCATATTTCCTTCTTTTCTCAGTCCTCTCTCTTTTCCATATTCCACCAGGGCTTTCCACTCCATAGGTGGAATCATTGGAGGGCGCTCATACCTAGGGTTCTTTTGTAGGTGAATCCTATACTGGTCTCGGACAATCTTCAGATGTTGTCTAGCCTTCTGTAGGACCTTCGATGTATCGAAGGTATCTATTCCGAAAAGACCAACCAAGTAGTTAGTAAACTCATACTTTAAATATTTTTCCTGCTTGTCCCACCTTGTGTGGGTGGTGGTCCCGAAGATCTCCAAGGACAAATCATTCAAATGTTTATAAAAAATATCATTTCCTGCAAAACATTAATGCCATCATTAGTTAACATGAAAACATATTATCAATATATTAGACACAAATTACAAGAAATAAATTGAACAATATATAATCACCTGGAATCTTCTCTATCTTTATTGGAACCATTTCTTCATTCAGCAAAAACGTCGTCACTACTAGAACAGTGCTAGTGACACAAGAAGATCCAGAAAATGCATCCACCTCTCTATCTAACTGTGTATCCACCCCTTTTTTTGCAACATCTGTTGTGGGTCGGTCATCATCGACTGCACCCTTTGCTAGCCTCGAGGGTGTCACAGAGCATGTTGTTGACTGTTCATTGGACAATAAGGAAGCAGTATGTGGTGTACGTGGAGTGGTTTGGTCACTGGGACCAACAACGCCTTGACCACCACTGTAAAGCTGCATAACTTGCTGTAAATTCAAACCACTGTATTACAAGTTCAATAGCATATAAAATTAAATATTATAAAGTTATAAATGAATTTACATTATTATTTGGGAACTTACTTGCAATTGTCAAATTCTCTGTAACAACAATTGAATCTTTGATTCGGTCTCTTTTTTTTATGGAACTGTCAATGTCATAAGAATCAGTTCCTCATTTTGTTTTTCCATGGTCTTATGTAGCACCCTCAATGGGTCTGCAGACCCACTAAAATCATTATCTTTCATCAACTGAGAGACCTCAAACTGTAAAGAGTATTGATATGGTGTTTCATAAACTGAATCCACTGTCTGCAACAAAAATATATAAAACATTGCTTAGTCTTTGAAGCAATGGTGTACGCAAAAAAAATATTAACAAAAATTTTCTATCATGATAGATTCATAGGATTACATCTAGGTTTACCTAATTCCTAGACGATGGTGTGGTTTGATCAATAGCTAGGGACTTACCCTGATCAACCACTTGCAAAAAAAGTAGAGAACATTATCACAATGAATGCAATATGTAAAAGCTAACAAATACATAACAAAAATAAACATTGTGCTACATGTTTTATATGTGTACAAATTTGAAGTATTTATAATGTGAAATTGAATTTAGGTTTACAGGTTTCCTCTAGGCTACAGTTGTCTAATCAATAGTTGGGGACTTTCCCCGGTCAACAAGCTACAAAAAAAGTAGATAACATTATCATCATGAATGCAAACATAAAAATGAAAAAATACATAACAAAATAAACATTATGCTACATGATATACATGTGTATAATTTTAAATTATTTCAAATGGAGAATTACATTCATGTTTACCTGTTTCCCCAATGCCATAGTCGGCTGATCAATAGCCAGTTGGCTTCCTTGATCAACACTCTGCATGAAAAGTAAATAAGATTATATAAATGAACCGAATATAATAATGAAAATACATAACAACATATCTGTTTGTCCATCCTAAATTTATTACATTGGAAATATCGATGTATACCTATTGTGTTTTTTCAGGTCTACTAACATCTACGGAGAGGTAGGTGCCCCTGAGAGAACCCTGAATAAAAAACATACTAAAAATTACCTAACGAAACCATAATAATCACTAAAATAAGTTTAAAACATAACATTTTGATGTATACCTATTTACTCGCAGGTCGTGTACTCCTCTCACCTTCTGCTGGGGTGATGAGGCCCCCATCACCTCCCTGCAAAGTCAACATATGAAATTTATTATAAAATTATAATTATATGATAACGAAAAATCCTATAGATGTTAAAATAATTAATAAAAGGTTGGGTAAATTGTTGGATGTACCAAAACCACACTAACCGTGTTTGTATCTACACGATTCAAATTGTAATTAATAAGTAGTTCTTTGCCAGCAGCTATTGATTTAATGGCACATACAAAGACACTGTTTCCTTCACATGACTTGAATATGCAGTTGGGTTGCTCAAGTGTAGACCCTGGTTGTGTATTGTTTATAAACCCCGCAATATTACCAGTTGTTTTTGGCCTTCCATCTATGTAAAATGTTGCTCCTTTATTTTGAGCTTTGTCTTTTAGTTGTATATAATTGGCTAACAACCCATATCTATGCATACTTCATGTATATTGGACCAGGTGCATCCAATCACTATAGTTGTAAGAGGGTCCAACATACTCTATAAATTCTGTAAATCTTTCGTATGCAACCTTTATGCCATCCATGCAAAACAACCCTAATCCATGTAATGACGACGGTGCAATTATATATATCCTCTCATTCACACAAAAATCAATGTTTAATTGAGGAATATCCCTATGCACCCATTGTTTCACTAGGTGTTTGTACCTTAAGGGCACCTTGGTGTCTCTCGCTATCTTATCATCATAGGAACATGACCCCCCTCCTTTGAGAAAACATTTCATGTGTTTATTGAATTTTCTTCTAATCTTATGAAATCTAGTTGATATAGCCCTTGTAGACCTACTAGATGTCTCACTTTCCTCTGGACTTCCCAAACTCCCCTCGCTAGAGGAAGACAGGTCTGACAAATACTTGTTTGGTTCTACGTATACCATGGCTAGAAATTTTTTTGGCAAAAACATAGCAAAATACCAGCAAAAAACTTGGAAAGACTTAGACGCATGAAATAATGTTGATTTCATTATCTTGAATAATATCAATAAATCCCTATTATAACAATTCAACACATAGTCCTTTTAGATGATATAGATATCAAGTCATTCCATATCAAATGCTTCAACCAATTAATCTCAAAATGCAAACGATGTTTTTTATTATATTGATTGGTGTACCTATTTTAATTTAGTTTGTTTCCTCACCCAAAAATATAAAAGACTCAGTTTATGGATCTTAATATATGTGATAAAAGCATTTGCAAATATTCTGTATCATTTTTTCAGAATAAAAAGAGGTGTTCCAACTTGATATTTAGCAGTGAATAAAATGTAACTTTTACATAGTCCATTAATGAGTGGAGATCATAAGTATAAAAAAAAACCTTGTCGTCAGGGATGAAATCCACAATCCCAAGATGAATGAAGTAGAAATACCACATGGAGAACATAAGGAGCCCAAACAACTTATACAAGGAGGCATCGAGGGTGGAAAAAACACACCCCTGAGGGGATGAAAACAAACTCTATATCCCCAGCAAAAACAAGAAATATGCTGATGTATCCCATAGTAGAAAGAACCAAAAAAGACTATTCCGCAAAAATCAAAAGGCTCTTAAATTAACCATATCATGCCTTCCTCAATGATTTATCCTTCTAAAAGTTACGATAAGGAGAGGAGGCCAGCCTTCATATTCAATGCTTCATTGGATAAACGACTTACACTCATATTGTGCTCCCTATAGACATGGCTAAAGTTGTATAAAAAAATTTATGATGTCAGTGGTATAGCATATATGTCAGATATCCGATGAAATGCATTACTTTCTCCAACCTCTTTAGATGAGTTCACATTCTGAGAGCTTCTAACACTACACCGACCTGATCACACAACTTCTAGGTCAGTTCTACAGTCTACATTGGTACGATTATTCATTTTCTTTGCCACTCCTCTCTCCTTATTCTTCACCCGTAGACTTACATATAACTTAGAAAAACTTCCTACTCATCACAACAAACTCCCGTTATTCATAGATCCAGATCATGTATTGATGAAAGCTTAAAGGATTCTGCTGAGAAAGTACAATACTTTACAAAAAATTATAAAATCCAAGAAGAAACTGATGAGTAAGAGGAAATGTTGAAAATGCAAAACGATACATCTAATCAAATGCATTATGAGACTTTTGCAAATAAACACAATATTAAAAGGGAAGTACATAGGAAGGAAAACTGGCAAAAGACACATAGGGTAGGTGAGAATTTGCAACTCTAATTCTGATGGTGTTGCTTTCATGAGTAAACATGATACACACATTTCCACACCTAATATTGCAATTATCTTATATCTTCTTCAACATTATGCAAGTGGAATTTCAGTATAAGAGCCCTAGTACCAAAACACGGAGCCGATGAGAACTTATGTTGTATATTCTTGTAGCTTCCCATGAAGCAACACAAGCTATGGATGTGTTGCAATACATGAAGAAATATTTTGGATTTTACTATATGTTCCCATGGTACCATGGGATTAATTCATAGTATCCATCAACAAATTAATTACTGAAGGAAAATGCAGCAACACTAGCGAATTTGGAAGCAATTTATGATCCTAATGGTGCAATGAATACTATTTTCACTAGTGCACCTAGTGTTACAACCGGTGATGATAGTAGTCTTACATGATTATTAGACGAGTCCCTTCACTATGAGACTTTCTTCTCTATCTTAAGAAGTGAAACTCAAAATAATGGAAGGCCTTATGCTCGTTTATCAATCTCAGATGACTTGAAAAAAATTTCAGTTAAAAAATCACTTCCTACAACTTACATGGAGATTATATTACACCTTTTCAAGGTACTAAATTTCCCCTTAACAAGTAATATAAATGTGACAAAGTGTGAAGTGAAAAGGGCAGTGAACATGCTGATAATAGGGGTTCTTCAACAATCCCTTTGAAGGCTTAATTGGAATATTCTCATGGAAATTATCAAAAATCTATTAAATTGTTGATAATGTGCACTAAGTTACTAGAAAACCAAAGCAAATGATGCCATCTAGACTCTGGAACAATCTCGGTTGTATACATCACAAATTGAGAAAAGACAGGTTGCCATCTTTATATTTCAAGAAGGCTCGTTATAAAAGTGTCAGTTTATGCCACCTTTCTACAGAGCCATTGCAACACCTTGGTTTTGACCCCATTTGCATTAAATGTATATGATGTATATATTGTAATCAATAGTGGTGTGGAGCTAAAGGAAAAATCCCCACCATCGATTTAACATTTTATGTTTTGGCGATTAAAATTGTCACCGATGGTATTTCATGCTAGCCGGCACATTATAATTTTGGCATCATGTAAATATGCAATTTAATTAAAAACCCCAACTAGCTATGTCTATGCAACAAATAATGATATGGGGGCATGATTTCCTAAGGATAAGGAGAGGGAAACATTTAACCTTTGGGGCCAATGGGGAAAAGCTAAATGTCAAAGGGAGAACCCATGAAATAGTCAAATACCTTTCTTGTCTCATTCACCCAATCATTTAATTATTCCAAAAATGGTTGAATTAATTAATGCATGGAGATGGGGAAGAGTATGTCAGTCAGAAATTTGAATTGAAGAAGTCATCAGATTTTGGAAAACATTTTTCTGACTTGTGGGGAAAGTAAATTCTCGGGAAGGAATGCCCAAGCCATTACTTCAATTTTCCTCACCCATTCTCCTTCATGTGGGTTTCCTGCATGCATTTGAAGCTTCACGTGTGTTCATTCTTCACGTTGGAGTCATTTTCCTCATATTTGCATGCCCACAAATTTGTTTTGGTATTGTTCAGCAAGTGGGAAAGAAAGATTTGAATTTTCATGTGTTTTCATAAATTCTCCAATGGCTAGGAACTGTTTTTACCTTGCTGAGTGGCCAAGAAGCTATATTCACATTTTTGGGGTTTATAGCAGTCATTTTGTTTCCTGTATTGCCATAGTTGCCTTCAGAAATCATAAATACGATTTGGGTCTTGGCAGAGGTCGATTTTGGCTCTATTGTGTCACTAAATGATTGTTGAGATCGTATCTCTCTCCTTGGTCTTTTTCTCCATCATTTTCCAAGCTAAAAATCGATTTTGGCTCCTGGGGATGTTTTACCCACTTACCATTTCTGATTTTAACTTCCAAGACATTTTTGTCCATGCCCAGCACTGTAATTATTGTGTATTGAATTCGGTTTTGGCCACGTTAGGGCCAAAACGTCCCAGGGATATGTGTTGCTATTAGTGGGTTGTTTTCACCCACCTGGGATATTAATTTTGTTTCCAAATTGTTTTCCTCAACCCAAAAATTGTGTAATTGTTGTGTATGAAATTGCATTTTGGTCTGAATCCAGTTAGAAGTGGAAGAGGTAAACTGTTTGATAAACCTAGTGCATGAGGAGCCCCACTGAGAGATATTGAGGGATGATCATTCCCTACTACACTTCTTCAATAGCACTGGAAGGGAATGCATAGCCTGAGGGATTGTACAATAGAGAAGGGGATGATTCCTTCTGTTGGGTGTGTATGTGTTGGGAAAGCCAAGTCAAATCTTGTGTAGGTTTCCATAGCTCTATGGTTGAGCTCACTAGCTTAGAAAACAAGCCTTTCCATCCCATTGGAAGTCTGATAAACCCAAATATAGCTTTGGCTTGACTGATTTTTGACATATCTTTGGCTATGTGTGATCCTGCTTAGTTTCCTTATTCCTTGTGGGAATCATGCCTAGCTTGGGGGTGGCAGTGTTACTGAGAGATTAAGGAGCACATTGGCCTATGGTTGGGTGGAACATTGCAGCAACACAGCTGGTTGTGGATGATTTTCTTCATAAGATAAGTATTCTTGTCTATTTCATCTCTGCAATTGTATTTGTTGTTTAATGAAAATGATGAACATGCTAAATGCTTGAATGGAATGTAGTTTTCTTCCACTGTATGATAAATAATTATGCATCTACGCATGTTCTAGTTCAAATCATTCCAATTTTTACTATGTGTATGTTCATGGGGCTAGTTTCGTGGGTAGATAGCAGTATCAGTAGAGTCCTCTTCGCCAGTCAGAGGGTTGGAGACGTTACAACCACCACATAAGCTAGTAAAATTTTCTCATGACAAATCTTAATATATATTGTATAACTGTGGTGTGTTGCATTTGGTTTGTCAAAATCCAAATGCATCAGCTATATCCTTTCAACAAGTTTGCACCTTTACTACATGCAATATCACCTATACTAAATGCACTCTCTTCTATGAAACCGCCTTGCAGAGAGTTGTATTTCAGCCCATGAAAAGGAACTATTGGGAACACCCCACCCTGGCTCAGTTTTTTTGGAGGATCAGCTAAAGTGATTCAAAGTTGCATAATGCATTATGGCTTATTAATCAGAATGATGTTAAGGATTCTAAGAATAGGGCATCTATATTTTCAATCGAAAACAAGTATAACTGTAGGAATAAAATATATGAATCAAAATAGTAACATAATAGATGTGTCAAGGGGAGTATCAAACTTAACTCCAGGGTTCTTCACTTTAACAAGTGCAAATAGTGATTGCAAGGAATCTAAATCTAGTTATGATTCACGAAACACAATTTCTACCTAGATTGATGCTTATAAAGCTACAATATAGACTAATCCAAAATGAAAATATTTATTCCCAAAGCAATTGTCTCCTTGTAACTTCGCCACTGTACGTGTGGAAATATAGGAGGAACTGTCAAGTGCATAGAGTCCAAAGAATTGGGTTGGTCTGAGTTCTTTAGTAAATTTCTAGGTTTGAACTATGCACACATGGTGTCTGTGCAACATAAATATAATTTTCTGGGTATTGTTCTTTCTGGTATGGTTCTAGTTGGAGTTCCTTAATAGTCAAGATTCCAAATTGCTTATTTAAAATTTTAATTCTAGATTGTTTATCTTGCTAGGATTGCATGATTTTGTAGAAAAATGCTCGGCCATAGTTCGTGTTATCCCCCAAATTGCACATCCATTTTGGGATTAAAATGCATGTTGTTTCTGATATTTTTCAGAAGTTTCTGACTAGTAGAATAGTGAAGAGGATGTGCATGCTTGGATGATTGGATTGCTGTTAGAAGAGGTTAGTGGTAATCATAGCAGAAATATTTGCATGCTCCTCTTGTATCAGTTAACCCTGGAGGTGATTTCTGCTAACATAAATAAGCTGTGCATTCCTCTCATATCAGTTGACCCTGGAGTTGATGTTCTGCTGACAAACAAAGTAGATATGTGGTCTTTCTTTGCTGTAAAGAATTTAATATGACGTTCTCTATGACAAAGAAAGATAAATAATTGAATATAAGGAAAAATATTAGAAATGATTGTTTTTGAAAGAAATTGTTATTGAGATAGAAAAGGATTTGCAGCCTTGGTTTACTAGAAATGATAGCTACAGTCATTCCTATTGAAATTTTGAGGCATCATAAATTCATAATGCTCTAGGAAAATTGATGGCATCAGTTTATAGTGTGCTATAGTACAAAAATATTTGCATATAAAAGACTGTCCACAATCTGAAATGTGTGTCATTTAACCTAATTGGAGACCAATTATTGAAGGTAGTTAACTTTACTGATTGCTTTATGGGCAAGGAGTTAACCATTGCACCTCCTGGAAGAGTTTTTCTCAGCAGATATAGATATTGTTAGGGATGGGATACAGAAAATTTGTAATCTAGCTTTGCAGGAAAGATTGAAACCTGTTCATGTCATGTAATTTATGATTTAAAGATAGGTCTAAAGTCAGGATACATCTTAACAAACAACAAAGGGTGTGTTCTATAGTAGTAGGTAGAATACATATGTTTGTGGGTATGAACTGAGACTTATTTTATTATGTTGTAAAAGTGGTACATGCATAGTCATATTCTCAACATAGTCACTGAAAACACTCAAACACTATTTTACAGCTTGGTTTACCCTCAGGGCAAGCATAAATATAGATTTTGTGTTTACTGCGGGATGGTCTTCTTTCCCATAAGGCAGACCTAGGATCAAATTTCTCTTAGTTTTTTGTTATAAACTAGCATGAAAAACTGATCATAAAATTTTCTTATAAATCATATATGAAAGAATAAGGATGAAATGACAGATTATTGAAGATTGAAGTGACTAAGGATGGAAATCTCACATAATCTTTCCCCTTGACTTCCTCATCCCAACAGATTATCAACTAGGATTAGGGGAATCTCCTATCAATCCAACCATTCCAAAACAATTGTGAGAGTTACTCTTTATTTAGAGTTTAGCTACTCTGTTTTTTCTTAACCGAAAATTCACCAAACTTCACATTGGCTTTGAAAAAAAGGCCAATATAAGATTGAAATTTGAATTTTTTGGGTCAGTATTTATGTTGTAGTAACCGACAATATTAAATTCTCGAGGTAAAAGATGATATTCTTCTTTATATTTCCTTTTACTTAAAATTTGAATATGACCATTCATAAATCCGGGATGTTTAAGAGTGGATTCAACCTCATCTAAATTCATATGATGAAAATAGAATTTGATATCTCATTAAGAATTCAATAGAATTAACAATTTTTGGGGTTTCAACATTCTAGGATTGTTGGGTTCGTAATATTTTAAGACTAAATTATATCATGTATGAGGGTATGGGATTGGAATTTAATAAAGAGAATCAATCCCTTTATGTACCCTTTTGTTGTTGATTTTTTTTGTAGGATTAACTCGTCATGACATTAATACAAATATACCTTTCATTCAAGTCAAAACTAGTGATTACTGATTAGGAATGTTAAAATTTATGCCTAGTTTTACAGCTTAGATTAGCCAGTTTCATTAAAATTGAAGGGTGTTGCGTTGCAAAACAACATGGTGGGTGGACTTGGACCCACAAATATTACCAAGTACTAGTACTGTTATACCCTTGGAGGATCAATTAAGAGACCAATGGATGAGGTCAAGGTTGCTATCAATGAGGAGGATCCCAATATAGGATATGATTTTGATGATATGTAATTATTTGTTGTTGCAGAATGTTTTTTGGACTATGGATGCCATTTAGAGGCTTTGAAGTACTGCAAGCACTAGCATTGCAAGTACTAAGCTTAAGAAGGGGAAAGTGACAAAAATATGGTAAATAATCTCATTTTCACCCTCGCATAATGAACACCTACTTGCCGATGATCTCAATTTATTTTCGACACATTATCCAATGTTAGAATCCAACTAAATGAATTCAGTAAAAGGAGTAATATTGAATTCATATAGTTGAATTATAAGGAGGAATAATGAATAATTCTTGTATTTGAATATAATGTATCCAACTATATGATTTCAGTAAAAGGAGTCTTGATGTTAGTTAAATCAACTGAATATAATTTTTTTTGTCAATGCAAGTCCTATAAAATTTTCTTCTTGTCCACTTTCAAAGTAAAAGTCACAAAATTGAGGCACACAATCCATCATCCAATTGATTGGTTTTAACATTGTAGAATACTACTAACATCAAGACTTCTTTTACTAAAATCATATAGTTGGATTCATTATATTCAAATACAAGAAAAACTTGTTGTGTACCCAATAATTCTAATTTTCATCATTAGTAGTTAATATCCCTAGAACAACATTGTCCTTAACCACGGTCTTAATGTCAAAATGCCCAGTGCCCGCAACACTATGAACATGACCACATAAAGAGAAATAGTTGCACGTAGATGGAAAATATGTCAGTAGTTGAGGTATATGATGAGGAGTGTGTAGATAAAATGATGTTTTGTGGACAGTAAAAAGTTGTAGGTTGAAGAGACCATGTTGTGGTTTTTCAAATTCCTGATGGAAACATATACACAATCAGATAGGTAAGCCAACTCCAACAACCAAGTAAGCTTATGATTTGTAGACAACGTGTGATCTCAAAATTGCTGTAGTCAAAGCCTTTATCCAATAAATGAGGTGGAGTTTAGGGACCAAAATGGTGATTAACAATGTGAAGACAAGTTTGAAAAAATTCTTCCCCAACTAGTGATGAAGTTCAGACTGATAAAGATGGTGCATTCAAGGTATGACTGAAGTAATAATGGAAGAAGTTTTGGTATGGAATTACACTGCCTATGTTTGAGGAAGAGCATTGAATAAATGCCCTCATCATGCAAGGAATATATGGCCACAACAAGAGTCATAATGCCCAGATTATGCATACATACTCATCCAAAGATATTTAAAAATACTACTCTTCACATGATTAATGCTGACAGAGTTAGGGACAACACTTGAAACAAAGTATTTTGTCTATTTTGGATAGACCTGTTCAAGTATTTGATAAGACTTTGTAGTTGACTTGGTTCTATAGCAGACATCATTTAAAAGCAACCAAGCTTGGTACAGTCAAAGTCTTCATAAACACACCTTCAAACAAATCTCAGTAGTATGATAGGGGGAGTACATGTTTCAACAAATCAAGAAGTCTACATGTTAGGGGGAGCACACATTTCGGTATGATTTCGCAAGAAGGGAAAATGACCCATTCTGTGGTCATTTATGGTCATCCTTGACATGAACTAATAATCCCTCTACCCTTTGAAAAGATATAGGATCTAGAGAGATTAAATTTTTCTCAATCTACATAACCCAACTTTTGATTTTGTTATCAAACCTATTTTTTACCATTTTCCTTACTTTATGAGGACAATTGATCCTAGTTTTATGAAAGGTGAATCTCCCTTGAAATATTGCAGGTGGTATTGACTTCTATATTTTTATCCTTCTTCCCATCAAGGAATAACTTATGCTAAGCATCCTTCATATTTGGGATCATGGTCTTCATAAATTTCCAAAGAACCTTACTTTTTAGCAATGCTCTTGGGTATAATTTTGGAAAATGTGATAATAATACATAAGGACCATTAACGTTTTTTACAATGCTATTTTTCTAATAATTGGAGCTCCTAAGGATGAACCCAACTTGGATCAAAACACATCAAGCATCTTAACTATATAACACATATACTTTGGGTTGTTAAAATTTGAGCTTGCATAGTTTTCATTATGTTTAACCAAACACATTGGACATCCATCCATATGTAATTATATATATGGGTTTCGAGCAGTAATGATAATGGGTATATCTAGGTTATCTAATTTACCGCACATACCATTGGTTGACTCTCTTCACCAATTGGCAGTAGAATACGTTTGGATATAATATTTTATTCAATAGAAGAAAACATTTTAGGCATCTAGTTGTCTTTGTAAACCCTCTAGAGTGGAGGTGTATCCAACCTAAGCTGGATACTAAAATGAGGATACTAAAATGTAATGAAAAGATCATACCATGCTCAAAATAGGCTTGAATCTAGAAACAAGGCTTTTTAATCCCTTTTTATGTACATGTAACTTCTCAGAATGTTCTTTGAGGGACAATCGTGGCTGAAACATGCCCAGATCCACCCAACACTATTGTTTTATATAGTTTATTGCTTCATTTATGAATAGGAATTCTCCACAAGCTAATAGAAAGAACTAAAATGGGTTTGAATATTGATTTCAAAAGTAATAAGTTGCCCAAATTGTGCTCAAAGCTGGACATGCGCATGTTTTACTACTAATTTATGGTTGAGGTTCACCTAGCATAGTAGATATCTGATGACCTTAGAAATTTACTATCTAAGTGAAAAAATTATATAGCGAACATTTTAATGCTCATATCACACTTTCAAGTTTATGAACCTAGTATTCATACTAGCTTAGCTTAGCGGACTACTAGGTGCTTACATTTTCAATCCCCATAGAGGGGAAGGTCTCCCTTGAAGCATTGTGCCAAGACACCAACGTTTTTGCAGGGATAAAACAATATGACTCATTCAAAAATTTCCCATCTTGATAACTACAATAAACCATAATTACAACTACACGCCTCTTAACATCAGATCTCAACATCCTTCTACCAGATCAACTATTTAACACCACCGTCTAGATCATCATTCATCTAAATATAAGTACATAACATCTATTTTATCATAAGACTATCATTTCACATATAAGATAAAGAATAGAAGTAAAATACATCATCACCATACAACATAAATGAAACCGAAAATTGAAAGGGGGGGCCTCATCCCATTAACTTCTAGCACAATCCAATACATCTTTACATTACATTCCTTCATTCTCCAAGACGCAATAGTAGTACAGATCCAATACATGAACCAATATATAATACCTACTATCCAACTAATATCTAACGTCCAAATAGGTCGAGGCCTTTACATTTCTACAGTCGCGCAAGGAGGTGGGATGATATAATGAGGGACATATAGCCCACATGTTTTATCAACACATATATTCTACGAAAATTATATTTTTTTTCTTTTTTCATTTTTGGTTTACTACTCTGTTCAGATTTCAATGTCTATTTTTCATTGCCATCAATTGCCAAGACCAATGCTCAAGCAAATAAGAAAGTGCACTCTATTGTTTTAAAGTGCCTACATAATTCTTTGTCCCTTTATTATACATTATACTGCTATATGAAGGTCAAACATGGACACAAATTGGCTTAAACAACCAACAAATGAACTAAATCATTGCCCTAAATCATGACCTAAGATGTTAAAATGTTACTATCAGTAAGATTCCCTAAATCATTTGGTTGAATGACAGAGCTATTCAGCTCAAACAAGCTATTTTTTTTGCTCATCCCAGCCCAAGCACCAACGGGAGGAATTGGCGCTCCCCAACACCATTACTTCCAAGATGGAGAATACATTCATGCAATACAAACAAATAACATAATCAAATATACATACCAAATACATTGCAGGAAACGAACCCAAATTCCAATGCAGACAACAAATCCGCGTCCAATGTCCACTATCCACTATCAACACAATTTGCAGGCAGTGAGAAATCCACATTCACCGTCATTAGATTTCGCACCAGAACATAATTCGCACTAGGGTAAGATAAGAATTCGCACCAAGCAAGCTAAGAAATTGGTGTTCACCATCAAGAAATCGCACCAGGGTAAGCTAAAAAACTTTGTTGCATTCCTGCCCGGCGCCCATATATATAATTTCGCTGATATGCATTGTATGTGTTATAGTTATGTGTTATATATATGTGTGTTATAACATATATATATAGTTATAGGTGTTATATATGTGTGTGTGTGTGTGTGTGTGTCTGTGTGTGTGTGTGTGTGTTTGTTATAACACACACACACACACACACACACACACACACACACACATATATATAACACATAACTATTGTCTCCTATTATAACACATACTTATAACACATAACTATAACACATGTCTTTTATAATTATTATTTACATCAAAATTGTGTTAACATCAAATAAAATTGGCATATGTTGTCCAAAGCAAACTAAACTAATGATGACAATGACGACGACGACGATGATGATGAGGATGATGATGAGGATGATGACGATGACGATGATTATTATGATGATGATGATGAGGATGATGAGGATGATGAGGATGAATATGATGATGACGACACTGATGAGGATTATGATAAGCATGATGAGGATGATGATGATGAGCACGATGATGATGAAGATGATG
>LPNX010259092.1:365466-407083 GCA_001517045.1 Pseudotsuga menziesii
AATAAAAATCCAATAGATAATAATTAAATTTCACCTTCCTTGATCTAATTTCCCCTTCAGTTTATCCCCTTTAGATTTGTTATTGGATTTCGGATCACAAATGCGACATAAATTGAGCTTTGACGCTAAAATAGGAAGATATTCACTGACATACAACATATTTTGGTATAATGTATATCCTTCCATAAGAGAACCCTCAGCATGTGCTCATTGTCTCACCAAACCCTTCATAAATTTCAAGTGCCTCTCAACCATCCACATGGACCTTGAGTGCACAGGTCCACACAAATCAATCTCCTCAACTTGGTGTATGAGGTAGCATTCCTATGCATTGAAAAATGCTGAAGGTAGATGCTTCTACATTTTACACATGAGATGAGGAATATCTCTCCTCCAATACTTTATATGTTCTTTATGGATTTCTTAGATGTCAACCATATACAAGTGATGCAAACCAATAACGATATTTAACCAAAAAAAAAAAATTACATATCATGAAATAGTGCACAAAAAAACAAATATAAATTATATGGAGAATTAAGGAAACACTAAGCACATGTAAGTAATCGCTAGTTACCTCATGTATTTACCAAGATTATATATACCTTGTTTGAAATTGTTGTCAAAGTTTTCTGGGAGAGAGAGAGGTAGAACATACTATATCAATATACAAACCACGCCATTTATCAAACAAAGAGTATACAAACAAGAAAAAAAAATATAAGCAATAAAATGAAAAAAACAAATCATATGGACATAACAATAATAATTACCTTGATGAAGATGTGTCAATCATGTGTTTTGACCCCTGCAAAATCACCTTTTTTTGTTATGATATTCTTCAAGTTCACACAAAATCTAGTGGGAAATTTAATTTTCCGCATTACTTCTTTGATAATATTGCTTTGTTGATCCATAAACGTCCATCGAATTGAGTTTATATTAACTTGGTATCCGTTGCTATGAAATTGGATGATGCCTTTCATTGCATGGTTCATTTCTTGAATTTCTTTGCAAGCTTTCACAACTTTATCATTCTCCCTTCTTAGAACCAGTAGTCACCATAATGTTTCATTAAAATTCTTTCTAATATGCATTGTATCAAACAAATGAGCAATTTGTAGGTGCTCATAGTAGGGAAACCTACTGAATTGTATAGGATAAATTTTCATTCCTCGTGGAAGCCCATTAATTCCTTCATGATCACGATGGAAATAATGAATATTAGTTTATAAATAAATTACATCATAAATCAAATATCACCACTACAGTAAACAAATCACAATAAAAATTAAAATACATAACAATTCATATACGATGATCCATACGTACCATGATGACGATTTCTATTGTATTGCATCTTCCAAAGGTGAGGTGTCATTCTCCGTGGTTTTAATGGAGTCTCTTGCTTCCCATTGAAAATATTTTTTTTAGTTGTTCTATACTTGTGATTCTTAGAGAGGAAATCCCTATACTCATCAAACACCTCCTTTCTTAAGCTTTTTGACCCACAATAATTTATCCTAGGACCACAAACTGGACATGCAAATTTACCCTATATATGAAGACCTACAATATATAGATATTAAATATCTATGTCAATTATAATTATATATAAACTATATTAACTACTACATAAAATTAAATGCAATCAAAGTGGAACTTAAAAATAAAAACCACAAAATGAAGTTAACCGAGGGGCATAATGTATTGTCCATACAACCATTGCATGGAATTCAAATTTCCTTTGTCAAATTGGTCTAGATACATCATACATAGTGATGCTATTCCATAACTTCAATAGCTGATCTAAACGATGTTCGATATATACATTCGTATCTTTGACTTTGAACTTACCTGATTGATTTGAATTACATATAAACTATATCATTATGAGAACCATTAAGATATATAAAACATGCACAAGAGTAAAATAAAATATATATATATGAAATTAGGAAACATAATACGGAAAATGAGATGCCACAACTACATTAGAAATAGAACAGTTGTAGACACAAAATACCTGGAATGATCATCGACAACATTATGTTCTCCCTCTTTATTGACAACCATGGAGGAATGTTATTGTTGATAACAAGAATAGGCCACACTGTGTAAATGTATTTCATCTGTGAAAATGGATTAACACCATATGATACCAAAGAAATATTAAGATTACGTGGTTCTTCTTTAAAGTGAGGCCACTTTTCCTCCATATCTCTAAAAGAAGAACCATATGTAGGAATTCGGATAACATCATCTTGAATTCTATTCCTGGCATGGTAATCCATAAATTACTCTATGTTTTTGCACCTAGACAGTGGTTGCAAATGTGGAATGACGGGAATATAATGAAGAACCTTATGAGGCACCTTTTTTGTTACTTTATCTATTCGATATCTCCTTATATGACATTCCGGACATTCTGTTGCAAATTCATGCTGATTATAATATATAACATGGTCATTGGGGCATGTATGAATTTATTCATAATGCATTCCAATATCTTGCATCATGGAAGATAAATCTCAATATGTGCAAGGTAAAATATTTGATGGTGGTAACAAAAATTCAGCTATCAAGCTACAAAAATAAAAATAAAAATATAGTTAATGTAAAAATAAATAATATTAACGAAACACACTTTATTTGTACGATGATCAATAATGAGTTAACCATACAATTATTAGAGGAATATATATAAACTTTATAATGATCCTATATATGTGATGGATTACTTTACATACCTTAGCATCCATGTGATTGCTATGTTTGAAACACCATTCATAACCTTCAAGTTCATTAACAACAATACAACAGAGAGAAGATTTGTTTTGGAGCCTTCATAAGGGGGTACATATGCCTTATCGAGAAGAGGTATATCATGAACATCATCAAAGTCATCATCATTTTCATTATCATCGGCATTGTCATCATCCATTCTAACATTAAATGAGTCACCAATCAATGCATTTGTACCATCATCTTCAACTACGTTATCAGTATGATCATCTTGTTCAATATGATCATTCACATGTTCTCCATTAAACATATACGATCCATGATCCTGATCCGAAACTTGTTCTGAAAGCACTTCCTCTGCACGATATACCATAGGGTGTCTTTCCTTTATAAATGTTGTTGTATTTGTAACTTAGGAATGTATTCACTTGTATATCTTATGTATTGTACCCTGATGTTTATTCCAGGAAGTATCTATAATGTAATTGAGTCATGTCATGCCCCGATATTCCGATCGGAAGATTCAATACTATAAAAAAGTCATGTAAAGTCATTAAGGTTAACCCTCCATTGTAAGTCGAGGCAATAGTCCCCAAAATTGATTCAAGGTTAACCCTCCTTGTTGATCAGAGGGAAAAGTCCCCACAGTTGTGGGGCACTAGGGTTATTAGACTCTCCTAGAGAAGTTGACCCTGGTAAGTAATTGTTAAGTGAGGCTGACTTATTGGAGTGGACATAAAGTGAATGGAAGAATATAAATAGAAATGAGGCTCTCCTAATTTCTACACATCACACACTCACTCACTCACTAGGGCACATGATTAAGAGAAGAGAAGCTCTCTCATGTGAGAGAGAGAGAACAATTGTTGGAGATCATTGTTTTTGTCTTTGGGTTTTACTGATGCCATTCATGCTCATTCTATCTCTGAGGAAGTTGTGGGATTTTCTTCTTTATGGTTTCCCTGAGGAAAATTCTTTGTGTCTATTGTCTCTTGTGATTTTTGCTGTGCATGTTATTCTCTCATATTAGATCCTAGATCGTATTGCTTAAATGATAAAAATCAAACATGGGATCAGAGCTAACCTGAGAAGAAGACACTGTGCAGCTGTAGAAGATAGGGATTCTTTGGTTTTGAGTCTCTCTCCACAATCCATCGTAAAAAGGATGCTAGGCTAACTATCCATTGAAGGGCAAATCTTTCTATCGAATCAGAATTTGATTCCGGGCATTTTCATTTTTTTTTGTAGGAATTTAGGGATTTTCACAGAACAATAATTTTTTAGTGAGCCCAGCATAGGATTAATATCCTCATAAAAATTGAAGTTTAGAGACCTAGGTCGATATTTTTGGCTGGGTGAAACTATGGGAAATTCAAACCCTAGTTTGACCCCGGGCCTGAAAAACCCTAAAATACTGAAACTGATAGTTTTTGTATATTCTCTATATCTCAATATTGGATATGGAGAAGGTTCCAAAAAATTCATAGGTCGAATATAAATTCCTTATTTACACTGTGTCCAATTTTCAGCCTCCGATTCGATATATTCTAGGAGATATGTTTCCTCTAAGTTATGGTTCCAACCTCTCCCAAGATTCCTCCCCAAACAGGACACTTGGGGAGAATTACTATATCTTAGGATACAAAGGTCCAAATGAAATTTCTAAAGCTATTCCAAAAATCAAACAGACTTTAATTTCTGTGATAAAAGTTTCAGACCCCAAAGATGAAACAATGAGACGTGGCAGTCCGTACAACATCACTATGATGAAAAGTCCTGAAACATGTCACCTTGGGAAAAGGCTCATAAGTCCCAATTGGTGAACCCAATGCTGATGAAACCTATGGTGTTGGAACAAGGAAAAAATAGGCTACCCCAATACAAAATTTTAGACATAGAGGAGCAATATTGTCAAATATACTAGAGAAAGAGTATCAGGCATTTCTATAGAAGAAATTGGTAAACTAGGGCTTCCATTTATGGGAGCTTTCCTCCACTATTTTCAAAAAAGGAGTACATTGGACAGCTTTCATTAAAAATTTCTATCTTTCTATCCAATCAGATCTAAAGGATTCTAACTTTTTAAAATTAGGGTTTCTTTGACAAACCATAGATCAACCAGCTCTGGAACCAGGATGGACACCTCAAATCTGTAAGATCTAATCTTTTGCTATTTATAGTTGAGGTTCTCATTTCAATATGACTAATCACACCATCTTGATGACAAGATTAGTGAGGATGAAAAATTCCAAGCATGGAAGTATAGGATCTCACTATTTCTTGAAGGAAATGAATTGGACACCTACATAAGTAGAGAGGTTCCAGTTCCAGAGTGAGATGAGGCTAAAAGCCTTACACAAGAAGAACTTGGTCAAGGCCAAGAAGATCATTGCTAATTCAATAGAGGATCACCTTATACCACAAGTGTCTTCCCTAAAGACACCGAAATAGATTTTTGATTCCTTGACCAATCTATTTGAAGGAAAGAACATAAATCGAATGATAAATTTGAAAAACCAGTTGAAGAATGTAAAGATCCAGAATGCAGAGACCATATAGTCATACTTTATGAGGGTCTCTCAAATCAAAGAACATATTGAAGTGGTAGAAGAAGAAGTGGAGAATGCAGAAGTTGTGATAACCACCTTGAATTGTCTCCTAAGATGATGGGATTCATTCATTCAAGGAATGTGTGCCATACGGAAGTGATTACTTTCAGCAGAATCTGGGAAGAGTACATAGAAGATGAAGCTCGACTCATAATAAGAGAAAAGAAGATGGGAGAAACTGAAGATCAATATTTCACAATTCAAAGAAGATGCCTCAAGCAATGAGGAATATGAAGAACTCAATTCTTGAAGAGCCTCTTATCCATATTGAGCATTTGGATAAGAAATGATGATGTTGTGAATGAAGAAGATGATGAAGATGAAAGAAGGAGTCTACCCATGAAACAAATAAAGATAAGTATTCAATTGTCATTTCATGATATTGTATTGTTATGCATTTTTTTATATTCAGTTGATGTATTATGCATGATAGAATGTTTGCATTAATGACAATATACTACTAATATGCATGTGATGGGTAAGTATCCCATGGTTCTATACAACTCTCCATTGCTACTTATCTAGAATGAAACCTCTTTGCTGACATATTGGATTAGTGCACAATCTCAATGTTGTCCTGGTAGTGATGAAAGGAATCTAGAAAGTTTCCATGAGATATGGATGAATGTTGTATTGGCTAAAATAGTTGCATGATCATATATTTATGCATAAGAATTTTTCATTATGAATATACCTTATGAAATGTTTCTAATCATACAATTGGTGCATATGACTTGTAGGAAAGATCATGTATAATCACCTATAAGCAAAGAAGGTTGAGACTTGTTCCAAAGAACAAGTGACGACAGTTCAAGAAATAATCCAATATGAAGACTAATATGGAAAATGCAGTGACATCATTGATGAAGAAGTATCCAAAAAGAAAGGGAAGACCAGTTCAAGAAGAATGATGTCTAGGATGCAGTATTGAGACCTCGAGGGAAGTTCATAGTTCCATCATGCAGTAGATGGAAACATGATGGGATATAAGGAAATATTTGTAGCATGAGGCTTCTCACGAAAAGAAGGCATAGACTACGAAGACACATTTCAAGCCATTGGAAGTTAATACACATGATAGGAAGAATCACGTGTGGAAATGAAAGAAGGCCTTGCACGAGCTCAGAAGGCACCCATGGGATAACACATACATGAGGAGCTTGAAGATCACCTAGAGTGATGAATATCTTAACCTTTGTTACAAGGTTGAAGATGAAAGCCTATAGAGGATGACAAGCTCACAGATGGGTGCGAGAAGAAAGTTTTCAAGATAAAGGATATTGGTATCCAGTGACCCTAGATGGATACATAGAATATTGGTAGTAGAGGAATCTACTTGTGACTCCAGTACAGAATATTTTAGTGCATAAAGTACGAAAGGAAAAGGGAGAATGATGCTCTGCTTCAGAAGGAGTAACTGTAGAAGATCCAGAGGTTCGACATGGTACGACATGATGGATAGATTAGTGATGACTTTAGGCTTTACTGAGAGTAAAGTGGATTCCAACCTTTTATTCAAGGTTGAAAGTGGAAGACCAGTGATGCTCCTTTTATATGTCGATTACGTGTTCCCGACAAAAAAGAGGAACTCATTAAAGTTGCAAGAAGGAGACTTGCTACCAAGTTCCAGATGAAGGACTTGGATTTGATGCACTACTTTCTAAGCATGGAGGTGTGGAAAAATGCAGATGGAATATCCCTAGGACAAGTGAAATATGCAGTAGAGATATTGAAGAGGTTCAAGATGGTGGACTACAAGGCCTTGACTACACCTATGACATTGAACCTGAAGCTATTGAGTGTTGCTTCATTAGATACGGTTGATGCCACGATGTACTATCAGATGATTTGTTCCTTGATGTACCTAACAAATATGAGACCAGATATTTGCTTTGCTATGAACACATTGAGACATGTTCAGCTGATGGTTGTAAAGCATGCATTGAGGTACCTGAAGGGTACAGTTGAGTATGGGATCAAGTATCATATGAATAAGAAGATTAACCTGGAGGGTTATGTGGATTCATATTGGGCAGGCAGTCCATTTATAGGAAGAGCACCTTGGGGTGCTGCTTCAGTATGGGATCAAGTGTGATATCTTGGTTTAACATCAAGCAATCCTACGTAGCACTGAGTACAGCCGAAGCAGAGTACGTTGCAGCTTGTTCGGCTAGTTGTGAGGCAGTATGGCTCAGGAAGCTACTATATGAGTTATTTTATCTCACGTTCGATGCTACCTGTGACAACCAGAGTTGTGTGGAGTTGTCTGAGAACCCGATGTTCCACGATAGGTCGAAGCACATTAAGATAAAATATCATTATATCAGGGATATGGTGTAGAGAGGAGCAGTGAAGCTCCAGTATGTTGCGACGGACGAGAAGATAGTAGATGTGTTAGCCATAGTGAAGTTTGAGTACTACAGAGAGAGGCTTGGTGTTCTTCAGATAGAAGATACTTCAAGGAAGAAGTGATGGGACACATTTGCAGGATTCATTCCAATCATGATAGGAGGATCCTTCCCATGGTTGTGGATGTAAGTGATGTGTGATGAGCATCGGGATGATGCTTCAGTTTCTGCTATGATGATGATTAGGATGATCATATGATGATGATATGCATCAGGATGATGCTGTGATGAGTATCAGGATGATACTCTATGGATAGATTGTACAGATAAGCATGTAAAAGATCCTGAGAGATCCGATAGTCTGTTCTTGGATGCTCTTTCAAGTTTTTTCTACAGGTTGGTCATGGACAGGTTGTGCAGGTAGCATTAAAAAAGTCTTGGGAGATCCTATAGTTTGTGCTAGGATTCTCTTTAGAGCTTTTGCTACAGGTAGCATAGAAAAGATTCTGGGAGATCCTATAGTCTATGCTAGGATGCTCTTTTGAGGTTTTGCTATTAAAGGCATGTAATCAGCCCTGGAGATCTGATAGGTTGAGCTATGTGATCGTAAAAGTACTAGGATGCTCTTTAGAGTTCTTGCAGGTTGAAATATACTCTTTCAAGATTTTTCCTGACCACATAGAAAAGATCCTGGGAGATCCTATAGTCTATGCTAGGATTCTCTTTCAAGGTTTTGTGGTGGTAGTCACATAAAAATGACCCTGGGAGATCCTATAGTCTATGCTAGGATTCTCTTTCGAGGTTTTGTTGAAGCATGTAATCAATCCCGAGGATTCCATAGTATGGAAAAAAAATGATGAAGACTACAGAATCCATTCTCTGGGAGAATGCAGGCACCTGGTTAGTTACCAAGAAATTGATTTAGTCTGGGACTGAAGCTCAGCTTAGTGCTAAGAATCCATTCTATCAGAGAATGGAGGCACCTGGTCAGTTACCAAGAAATTGATTCAGTTTGGGACTGAAGCTCAGCTTAGTGCAGAGAAGCCATTCTCTGGGAGAATGGAGGCACCTGGTCAGTTACCAGGAAATTGATTCAGTCTAGGACTGAAGCTCAGCTTAGTGCTGAGAGACCATTCTCTAGGAGAATGGAGGCACCTAGTTAGTTCTCAGGAATTTGTTTTATTCTAGGACTGAAACTCATCCTAGAGCTGAGAGCCATTCTTTGAGAACGAAAGATGTAAGTGTTGGGTGGGCCATTCTGACATGGTTCTTGGATGTGTTCCTCTCATGGTTAGATATAAGTGTTGAAGAAGATGAATACCTACCTAGAGGCTAGGCCTACAACCAACATGAAAAAGGGCTGGCTTTGTAGAACTTCTTGTGACTAGAAGAATGAAGAGATAGCACCATTTGATTGAGATAATAGAAGCATCAATGATGATCCAGTGATGCTCCAGATCAAATGATGATCCAGAATTGATGATGATTTAGTGATGCTCTAGATCAAGTGATGATCTAGACTTGATGAACATGACTTGATGATGAACATGACTTGAAGATGACTTGATGATGACCAGATGATATAGAGAAGAAGACTTATGCTGATAAATTGTGTTGAGAGAATAACTTCCTAGTTAAGAGGGAGTGTTGATGTATTAGTAACTTCGAAATGTATTCACTTGTATATATTATGTATTGTACCCCGTTATTTATTCTGGGAAGTATCGATAATGTAATTGAGTCATGTCATGCCCTGATATTTTGATCGAGAGATTCAATAATGTAAACAAGTCATATAAAGTCATTGAGGTTAACCCTCCATTGTAAGTTGAGGAAATAGTCCCCACAATTGAGTCAAGGTTAACCCTCCTTGTTGATTAGAGGGAAAATTCCCCACAATTGTGGGGCACTAGGGTTATTAGACTCTCCTTGAGACGTCGTCCCTGGTAAGTAATTGTTAAGTGACGCCGACTTGTTGGAGTGGACATAAAGTGAATGGAAGAATATAAATATAAGTGAGGCTCTCCTCATTTCTACACATCACACACTCACTCACTCATTGGGGCGCATGAGTGAGAGAAGAGAAGCTCTCTCAAGTGAGAGAGAGAGAACAACTATTGGAGATCATCTTTTCTGTCTTTGGGTTTTATTGCTGCCATTGGTGATCATTCTATATCTGAGGAAGTTGTGAAGTTTTCTCCTTTATGGTTTTCTTGAGGAAAATTCTTTGTGTCTCTTGTCTCTTGTGATTTTTGCTATGCATGTTATTCTCTCAGATAAGATCCTAGATCATATTGCTTAAATGATAAAAATCTAACAATAAATACATGGAAACATCAATAGATATACATTAATATAGGAAATATTAAAATAATGCATACATTTACAAAAGCAAAGAATGTAAAAAAATTTATAATGCTAAACCTGCAAATGGATGATATTCATTCCCCCCCTTAGCGTGTCCATGTTCCTTGCAATGTTTTGTGGCTGTTGAGATCAATATTATTCTACTCTTAAATCTCATGCATCCCAAACTCTAGAAACAAATTGTTGATTGTTTTCGTTTGGATCAGGAATATTTCTATTTGACATTTTGTCACAAACTTCGTGAATGAATACTATCGAAAATATTAAAAAAATAAAGTTCCACGCATCACAATTTTCTTAAATGGAGTTTTTTCGAAGAATAAAAAAATCCCCGCAAATTGTTAGTCAAAGAAAAATAAATTTCGTGCAACCACCCTTTGAATAATAAAACAATTCCTGAAATCGTCTGTCGAGGAATAAATAATTTCCGCAAACTGTCCGTCGCTTCTATAAAAAAACATGTCAGAATGTTTTAAAATGTTTAAATTTATAATTTCACTGTCATCAAATATCCAACGAGCATGAACATACTTACCATTGGAAATATGGGTCAAACAATTTGAAATATGTATTTATATTATGTGAAAAAACATCACAAACATGTCGAAAATCTGACGCTCTCTTGTTGGATATTTGACGAATTCCTCATCGCAAATTCTGACATTCCACCATCGCATATCCAACGACAAAATCTCCATCAAAAAACCTACACTTAGACATTAATTAATCCATTTTTGTCTTATTTGCCTTGTTTTCATATTCCACCTTATGCAAGTTATCCTCCACATGTCCAAAGTGGTCAAACTTGCTAAAACTGAGTCATGGAGCACTTGCGAAACCTCTTGGAATCAATTCTACTTTATTATTGGCCTTCCTAGCACATGTCTACTTTTTCTTCTTTATTCACTGCTTTTGTTGAGTTTTAAGGCAATTGGGAAAGTTTGACTAGCTGAAGTTAACTTGTTTTCTATCCTCATCATCCTCCACTCTTTTCTCCTAATAAAAGCATGCATGAGTTGTGATTCCATCACCTATTAGCTTACCTAATTGATTTTTCCAATTCGTGAGCTCTAAGATAGATTTGGAAACTGATTTATGCACCTATGGGGGATTTGCTTAGATTTAGTAAGCCTGTTTTTGACCAAATTTGAATGGCATCCCAATGCATTTGAATCTCTCATGTAATTATTTATTGTGGAAGCCTATGACTTCATAGGGTTGGATATTGTACACTTATTCAATACAGATTAGTGTTCTGCTCCATATTCAGTCTCCTTTGTGTGTAATTTGCATGTGTAATTGGCAATTTTTGTGAGTGTAATTGTTCCAACACCTGGGTTCAATTTCCACATGGTATTAGATCCTTTGTAGATCATTTTCTCTCGTTCCAATTTGTTATTGCAGGTTCAACATCATTGAATGGGATCATTCTGCTGACTGAAGGGACAATTTCTGAGTTATGGATCAATCTCAAAAGATCATCTTGACTCCGTTTAAATTCTTTGAATGGAAAGCAGAGATGGAGATACTGTTGAGAGTGAAAGGCCTCTATAGATTGACTATGGAAATAGAAGTAGAGCCCAATGTAGCTGCAGAGAAAATTAAATGGCACAATAGGAGGGATGAGTCCTATGGTCTCCTGTGCCTGAGCATATCCAGAGACCTCCTTCTCCATCTTGATGGATTAACATCACCAAATGAAGTATGGGAGAATCTTGTTGAGATTTTTGGTAAGACAGATGATATGAGGGGACATCAAATTGAAAATGAATTGATCTCCTTGGGTCCCAACAGCTTCGAATCCCTGCAACTCTACTTTTCCAAGTTCAAAGCCCTTGTTTTGCAGCTAAAACAGTGTGGAATTGAAAAGAAGGAGGAGCAACTAGTTTTGGCCATACTCTTGAAGCTTGGACCTAACTATTTAGTGTTTTTCTTGACCTTCCATTCCACAAATTTGACAGCTCGAGCCTGGAAAATTCCTAGCCTTGCAGATTTCATGGAATCTCTCACATAAGAATAAGATAAATTGGTGATGATGGGCACCATCAAACCTTCCAAAGACCAACCTATGGTTGCTGGAGATTTGAGGGTGGATTCAAAAGGCAAGAAGAAAGCTAGGAAGCCACCTGAGCAAAAGAGAGACAAGAACAAGTCTCCAGAGGAGCCCTAAGGTTCCAAGAAGAACTTCCAGAAGAACAAGAACAAAGGAGAAATGAGCAAGTGTGCATACTGCAGTAAGGGAAATCATCCTGAAAGCTCCTACATGAAGAAGCAAATTGACATGCTGACCCAAATTCTGGAGAAGAATGGCATCTCCCTTCTTGATAACTCAAAGAAAAGGGAAGCAGGATCAAATTTAGAAGACAGAGAGAGAGTTCATGCATTGGTTGCTGGGACATCAAGCTCACCAAGTTTCATCATTGATTCTGGAGCTTCCAGACATATGGTTTTGACCAAGGAGGCATTCACCTCACTTGACATGTCAAAAGGTCCAGCAATAGTTTTATGGAGAGAAATTCCTATGGCTTGGGGTACCACAACATACAGCTTGACTCCAGAAATCAATCCTTTCCAATATGAAATAGAAATTAAATGTCTAACTCTAAAGGACCAGACCTCATACCTTATTCTGAACGGTTGAAGTAGATCCCCATTGAGCTTTCCAACTTCAGCTAGAATTGATAAATCACTTCCTCAACAAGTAAACAATACAAGAATACTATATATATTGGTGTTAGATATATTCTAGCATATATAATCAACAATGTATAAGATTTTGAAATCATCCCATGGATAAAATATTCATTCAAACATACATCATTGGATAGGAAAAGAAATTTCTATTAATATAAAATCAAAGATTACAATGGATACAACCTCTGTTGGCACGTCTGTGAATTGGATAAACTGAATACCCCACTTGGGCCTCCACTACCTCAATCCTCCATCTCTCGATAGCAAGCTCACAAGCAAAGGGAAAGCTTGGGAAGAACACAAAAGTGCTCCAGGGAACAAAGGGATGCATACTCAAGCATAAGTTCCAACAACAATGGACTATAGTTTCTTTTCTCTCAATTCTCTTATATGCCTTCAATGTACCAAAGAGTTCCTTATATAGCTTTTCAAAGGGGTAATGAAAGGTCAAATCCGAGTGATCTCAAGGCATATGGAAGGCTAGGAGTCAAGTGAGTCAGATCCATGTCAAGGAAAACTCCAAAAGGATTTGGATTTTGTACACATCCCAATGTATGTGGTTTTAGTGGTCAAAGCCGCATATATACGCAATTAGGCATTTAAAAGTCGCATATATGAATTTACACATGTTTTTAGGGATGGTCAAGGAAACATCAAAGGACAAAAATTGGTCCAAGGGGTCTAAGGATTCTACAGAGGGACAGGGGAAAGGCTATACAAGTTTGACTCACCTGGAGTGGTAAAATCAGCTATAATAGATGCCCCCTAATGTGTGAGGTCAAAGGGGTCATACGATGGACGAAATACATTATAAGTCCATCCCAGAAGTGGAGTGATGAAGGATCCCAAATGGAAGACCAGCCACCCAATCAGCATGGTACAATGATACAACTCTGCACATAACTGCAAATACATCTATCAGTCCCAGATACATAAGAGTACAATGGCCATGAATAGGCATGATACAAAATATCACATAAGTGGTCATCGCCACGTACAATATACATAGATCAGAATCTCTGTGATGAAGATATAAAAAGGATCATGATCTCCATAATGGCTGAAGATATACAATGGATCTAGATCTCCATAATAGCTAGAAATGTTTGACATATACTGGAATCAAGTCACGAGAGCTGAAATCTCATGAACACTGGCACGATCAAGGAGGTAGCATATAAGAGATGCCACCAATCTGGAAGGTCTTCTACACAAACCGCTACGAGTACATGTCCTATTATGTGAATAGAGGTGTTGAGGTCGAACATAGTAGTCCATCGTCTGATTATCGATCATTGATGTATACTATTAATAGATGTGAGATTACCCACCGATAATAAAAATGGGAATCAAGGTACTAGAGTGTAAACTAACAAGTGTGAATAGATGTGTTGAGGTTGAACACTTGAGAGGATCCATCGATCAGGGGTCATTGATGTATTCCCAAATACTGCGATGGTGAGAGAACCTGCCACTAATGACTGCAAGTCTCAAGGCACTCAAAATGACTCTAGATTCCAATCCCAGAATAAATGATCTGAAGTCGATGGGATGAAATCCACTGGAAGGAGTGCATTAAGGCATCCCCCATCATCCAACACGAGGTACTCAGCAAAGATGTATAATGTGGAAGGACTCGATCATAAGGTGCACCAACTAGTAACTAAACCGGGAATGGCCAACATGTAAAGTCAAGATAACTAAGGAATGGTCGACTTAGGTTTCAACTTCCTTTGAACAAGAGCATAATGACATATGGTGACTAAATAAAGGGAGCATAGAATCAATATAAAAACTGGTACATCTCTGCGACAAAGGAGGCATCGACAGAGGCTCCATGGGGACTGAAAGCTTAACCAGTCGGTGGAGATAAAATTAGATAAAATGAGTACAGCTCATAAAGTCAAACTATAAACCCAACCAATGGATGTGATATACAGTGATCTGTTCGAAGGCGACACAACTCGACAGCTGCCAAAAGATAACATCTTTCCTTGTTCGGATTTTTGGTTTTTTGATTTTTTTGGACTTTTTCAAATATTCAAAAATCTTGAAAAAGAATAAAATTTCTTTATAGTTATAGACGAGGAGGAGACAAGTGTCATAGGGGAAAACAAACTAGTTCCAAGTAGTGGAACATGTCTATGCTCAATGCAAGGATACATGTGTAGTATAGAGACACTCGGGGGAAAATCTCATCCCAGTAAAAATAGGGAATCAAGCTGCAAAGGATATATAAAATGGCTCTACATGGCTAGACATGAGACAAGCTCAGGCTATATGTTTGAAACTCAATGTCAAGGAAGCCGGCGTAAGGCTGAATAAGGCAGGAAAAGCTCATGATAATGCAATTACAACTTGACATAAGGGAGTCCTGAGGGAAATAGGCCAGCAAAAGATCAAGAGGAGTATGAGGCTCTTGTGAAATGTCATGGAAATACTATACAACGGACTCCCACACCCTAAGGGACAAAACGTCAGCATGGGCACCAAATACAAATAAGGCGCTAACTAAGGTACCCATGTAAGGTCAAGCTCTACCACTCATATCATGCCACTTCTAAAATAGCAAGAAGGTTCCGTGACATAATAGAGTGGGTTCATACCTAAGGCTATAATGAAACGGTCATAAGGTCATGCAAAATGCAAATAGTGATGAAACCTAACCTATATGCCATTTTAGACATGATACCTGAAATAGACATGAACGGGTCAATCCAACGGCTGAAATGACACTCAAAAAGGTCTCTGACATCATAAATTAGGTCAAAAATGGTCCAAAAGGATTAGAAATGGTCTAAACTATAGGCAAGGGGGTAAAATTTTTCAAAAATTTGAAAAATTTCTATAAATAGTAAAAAAAATGAAAACATTATAAAACATTTGAAATTTTTACCCAATCGAGCTCAAATTTTCAACAGCGAATTCTAGGAGATCTAGCTGACAGAATCCACTACCGTTTCTTCTAGGTACTTACCCATGCTCTTCTCTTCCATTTTGATGTAATTTTTATCAAATTCCATGGTTAATTGGGATTTCTAGGCCAATCCAAAATAGGTGCTATGGCCCACATGGAAATCGAGGGTTTTTCCATGTATAGGGCTAGATATATGCGGAAAATGCCCTCACAGTCACGTACATATGCGGCTATTTCAAAAACAGTCACGTATGCGGCCGTACATGAGGTTTTTTAAGTATTATAATGAGCAAACTTGCTATTTTTTATGCGGGATGGTCCTAGAATGGAGAGAGTGTGAACATGGTGATGTAAAGGAGGAAGTAAGGGCCGATCTAATGGCTCAACAAGCGCTACGTGGATGTGGGCTCTAAAAATTTTGGTGTCTTGGTGGATTAAGGGCCAAAACAGGACTATTGCAGATGCTGGTGGATTACTAGGATCCAGACTCAGAGTCATTCCAGATAGATGGGATGTCCCTCACCATAGAGGTGGAGGACATATACTTTATTACTGGACTTTCCCGATGGGGGGAAGTAATGAACCTACATTCTTGTGGGCCCGAAGGTGGCCTGACTATAGATGAGTACATTGTCGTGTACTACTATTCGGACATGGAGAAGGTGGGGAGTCAGATCCCAACCAACTCTATATAGGTGCTGGGCCTAAAGGCCATCCTACTGACACTGGGCAGGATAGCATGCATGGATTCACTCCCATAGGCCTCGTGGCCTCTGATGTTCTATGCAGTGGAGTGCATGAGACCCATGGTATATGACTGGAGCACTACACTACTGAGCAACATGAAACATCAGCTCAGTGAGTGTAAGATGGGAAGAGTGCGGAAATTCAGTTTCAGCAGTATACTGAGCATGTTTTTCTTCGAGCTTGTTCTAGGATTGAGCCCTAGATTTGACGTTCCTCTACACGGGGTTCGAGATCTAGCACAACGTCATTGGGAAGATGCGATGCCCAGACTGGGAAGAGGTAGGGTGTCCAACCCTTATCCAGCTGAGTTCTTTCCATGGTAGTGATGATATATAGTTACCATCGATGACTATCCCTTTGCGGGGATATATTTCCAAGGGGACCTAGACATGCCGCTACCACCAGGATCGGCATACCGAGACATAGGTAACGAATCTCGACCCTCTCTTTAAATTTTTCAGTTATTTAATTTTTTGTGTTTTTTTATTATATGGAATCAAAAGACATGTTTTTGGGTGACAATACATAGTGAGATATATCATATGCATGTAGATGTGGGACCATGGTGGCCTGAAGGCTTTCCTCATCACAGACAGAGGGGAAGAGGAGACAAGATCACGGGTGTGGATGCGGAGCAGACGCTCTAGAGAATTCATACCAACTTTGTGAGAATGACACACAGAGTTCCCATGGCACAAGTTGAGGACTTGCCTGAGGCTATGTAGCACCAGGTGGTGGGTGTACCACGAGCATGGGTGCGATTATTCTGATGGCTAGCTAGATCCATAGTGACATTCCATGATCACAACCTCGTCCTCCTCCATAGGCTTAGATACCTGGGAGTGATACATTTTGTATTACCGTGTATTATATTTTGGTGGCTCGAGAGCCCCATTTTTGTATTATGGCACTATGTATTACCACATTTTGGATGTATATAAAACTTTTATGATGATCGGTTTATTTATTTACATGTGTAAAAATTTGTGTTTATGATGAGTTTATTGTGTATGAAAAAAATTCCAATCTAACACGTAGTTAGCATATAAGTCAGCAAATTGATTAGTACTTCTTGGAATATGTCTATATGTTATATGGTCAAATTACCATTCTAATAACCTCACACGTAAGATTCTTCTTAATAACGTTGGATCTCTAACATGGTACAAACCATTAAGCTGTGACACTACTAACTCCGAATCAAGATGTACCTCAAGAGAGAGAACGCCATGTGAAATGGCATCCCGTAGAAGCTCAATAATGGCACTATATTCAGCAACATTGTTGGAAGATGGCCATAGACATATGCCTCTTGAAGACAATACCTAACCCATAGGATTATAAATCACCCAAGCAGCAAAGGCTGAGTGTTGAGTGTGACGGCTCGCACCATCCGCGAATCCTATGTAGGTGGAAGATTCCATTGACATCTACCAAAAGAAATGGAAACTAATCACAAACCTGATCACCATAAGAAAAAAGACCTAACTATGCAAAACTGTACAATAATATACAATAAACAGCCTTAAATAAAAATCATGCATAGTATTTTTTGAGATAGATCCCATTCCCAGGCTCCACTAAGGCCATTCCTTCATAATACACTAACTCATAAGTGCCCTTCTCTAACACACGTTTGGCGACATAAGGACCACGCCACATGGGGTTAAACTTTCTTGCCCCCAAGGGTTATTTCAATTGATCCCACAAAAGGACCAAGTCTACCTCACTAAACTTCCTTGGACGGACACTCTTATCGTACTGGACCTTTACGCGACGTTTATTTACTTGTAGAGCCACCAAGGCATCTCGACGCTACTCATCAAGTTGCTCAAGGTGGAACAAACGCTCCTCCAATGGTGAAGTGTCTGGTAAGATTTCTACGGCTAGCTTCAAAGAAGGAATCTCGCATTCAACTGGAAATACCAACTTCACTCCATGTACAAGCTGATATGGAGAAAAACCCGTGGCAGTCTTCATAGTGGTTTGATACACCCACAAAGCAGGATATAACATAATGTGCCAATTATTCTTTCTTTGTGCAATGGTTCGTTGGAGAATGGATTTGGGTGATTTATTCACTACTTCTACCTGTCCATTCACTTGATGGTAGTAAGAGGAGGAATTCTCTTGCTTGTACCCTAACTTTGATGCCAACTCTTCCATCATACGATTCTGAAAGTGCGAGCCATGGTCAGTGACAAGCTCTTTCAGAATCCCAAACCGAGTAATAATCTGGTTGAATTTGAAGTGTGTGGCTATCTCACCATCGGATTTAATTGTAGACATAGCCTCACCCCATTTCATGAAGTAATCAACAGCCACTATGATATGATGATGCCCCCAGCTGAAGCTGGGTTGCAGTCCAGAAAATAAAGCCCCCACTTAGTGAAGGGACCGGTGGTGATGATGGGATGTAACAGGGTAGGTTTCGAGCACATGTTACATGCAAAAACTTGGCAAGGGTGGCACCTCTTGACCGCATCTACACAATCCTTAAAGATTGACGGCCATAAATAACCTGCTCCTAAGATCTTTTGGGCTGTAGAAATCCCAGATAAATGACCACCACACGCCCCTCTGTGGCAATCATTCAACACTACCTCAGCCTCATCATGAGTTAAACAATGACATAAGATGGAATTAACCCCACAGTGGTATAAAGTGTTATCCACTATGAGGTAATTATTAGACACGTGACGTAACCGTCGTCGTTCATCTCGTGAGAGATGAGTAGGGACCTTCAATTTTTGTAGATATATAATGATATCCCCATACCATGGGTCTAAAGTTGAGATTAAGAAGATGTGCTCATCGATAAACATATCTTCACAAACCAACTCCTCAGCCTCGCTTGGAAAATTTGATATAAGCTCTGCAAAAATTAATGATTTCTTCGATTTTACGGAAACAAGCTCGAGGTCGAACTCTTACAGGATGACAATCCATTTATTATATTTTCCCCTAATCCTCCTTTGAGTGAGAATGAATTGAAATGGATTGACATGGGCTATAACCAGGGTCTAGCGAAGGAGAATATAATGTCTCAACCATTGAACCGCATGTACAGTAGCTAAGGCAATCTTCTCAACATGAGAATAACAGATCTCCACGTCAATAAGATTCTGGCTCAGATAGTATATGACATGCTCTTGGAGCTCCTCATCCTCTTGAACCAAAACCATTCCAATCGTATCCATGGACGCTGCCACACAAAGTAGGAAATCATGGCTATAGTCTGGGGGACTAATCACCGGGGCCAATGCTAGGGCTCGCTTGAGTGCATCAAAGGACTCCTGGGCTCACTCATCCCAACAAAATATGGTGTCCTTCTTCAAAAGATCCATGAAGCCTCTAGTCAAATTGGCAAAGTTGACAACAAATCTCCATAAGAATTTTTCCATGCCTTGCAAACATTGAAGATGATGAATATTTTTCAGGGGAGACAACTGAAGTATTGCCTCAACCTTCAAAGGGTCGACTCTTATACCCTCTTTAGAAATGATGAATCCCAATAAGTGATCTGAATTCACACAAAATATTCACTTGTGAGGATTTAACCTGACCAAATAGTGGCGGCACCTTTCGAATACAAATCTCAAATGATAGGAATGACACATTCTCATATGAGAATGAGCAGCAAGGTCATCCAAAAATACTTCGATAATCGATTTGAGATCATGGAAAATCAAGGTCATGGCCTACTGAAAAGTAGCTCTGGCGTTCTTAAGGCCAAAAGGCATTTTTCGATATGCAAAAGTTCCCCAAGGACAAATAAATGCAGTCTTATGTTGGTCCTCAGGTTTAATTTGTATCTGATTATATCCGAAAAATCCATCCATAAAGGAAAAAACCTCACTACCCGCACACTCATCCAATATCTGATCAATAAATGGTGTGGGGAAATTGTCTTTAGGACAGACACAATTCAAATCATGAAAATCAATACATATGTGGATTGCTCCCTGCTTCTTATCAACCAGAACGGTGTTTGAAACCCACTCCGTCAAGGGAATGGGATAGATAAAACCGGCTTTCAACAGTTTCTCTGTCTATGCCTTAATCGTGGGTACTTTCCTAGGATTCACCACACGCAAGTGTTGCCGAACAAGCTTAACGTTGGGATAAGTCTTAATCTCATGTTTGACAATCCGAGGGTTGATACCTAGCATTTCATCATAATACCAAGCAAAGATATCATGGAACTCTTTAAAGAGCTCGGTGTATTCTAGAATCTCAGCATGGGAACATTCTGCCCCAATATAGACATTCTCTATCCTACCAGGATCATGAAAGATATTGATATGAATCGTTGGAGATATATTTTCCATGTTCCCATCAACCATCAAACCAAGAGAGCTTAATGGAACGATGGGACTACCAATTCTCTCCCTAAGAACCTCCCTAAAGTCCCCATGCTCTAAGCAGTCAAGCTCGGGAAGAAATTAAGATCTATGATGGAGCTCTTCCCATGGTGGCTCAACTCCCGACATGGCCTCAATAATTGCTTCGTCTGAAGGAAAAACACTATCAAGGAAGTCGTGTGCATGAGAAGACTATACTTCCCATGCAGGCAGCACATATGGGTCCTCCTCCTCTGTCCATGAAGAGGAAGGACTAGGCTCTGTAACACACTCAAGATTATCTTGATAAGCTACCATAGTTGCAGGCAACGGCACGTCCGTCATGATGGACTCACTCAAAGTATTCGGTGTAGAAAGAATCCAAGGATCTTCCATATGACTCGTGCAAAAAGACGCCGATATCATAGATGTCAAAGCCTCACCAGAACTAAACCCTATCATAAGGATAGGTGCAGAACAACTAAATCTTCCCATGATGGATGGATACATGCCCACACCCACACTCCTAGTTGCTGGCTGAGAATGCTATACGATTAGGATCGAAGCTCCCAAAGATGTGGTAACCGACGGATTCTTGAATGACATTTGATCAATCGTAACTATCTTATCATTAAATGGAAATCATACAGCGTGAAATAGGGAAGAAGCTATGGCATGCATAGTGTACATCCAATTCCTACCCAGCAAGAGATTGTAGTCAAGGGGTGCATCAACCACCTCGACCTCTATCACAACAGTCTTCCCTCCCAAACGGACCTTAAGGGAAGGAAGGATCATGTGTGGCCTAAACGATATCCCATCAAACATAGTTAACATGGTCACCGACTTAGACAACTCAGGGGAACCTAAACCCTTCCAACACGATAAAGACATCACAGAAGAAGCAATGCCTTCGTCAATCATAGTGCACTTGATGGTCATGTTAAGACATTCTATGTGAATCAAAAGAGACACATAGTAAGGTAAGGGAAGCTGAAGTCCTACGGTTTCAAATTTAATCACATAGGAAGAATTATCATCATTCACACCAAGGGCAGAAAGCAAAGCCTTCCTTTGTGAAGGACAACTCTGAAGCACTTCCAGTGTAGACATCGCACAAGGAGTATGGCCCAAATCCTTGACAACTAAATAGTTCTGGGTGGCTCGGGCATTAGGATTGTGCCCCGAATGCTTAAGGACTGCCTCAGGAATGTTAGGTGCAGCTTCAAGTTTATCCACAGGTTTCTTAATACGCAAAGGAGTCCCTAGTGGATTAGGATCCTTTCCTGGGATGGGTTGTGATGAACCATAGTCCTTCACATAGGTGACAACTTTCACAGCATGAACCATGTTAATGCAACCATGACCACCACCCTCTGGTGGATCTTGATCACCACCAAACTGATCATGGGTCCTCGAGTTCATATTTTGATTGTGAGGTCAAGGTTTAGTTAGCATAGCTGGGTCCTGCGCTAAGAATCTCGAGGCTTCATCAATACAAGGGCACAAGTAAGTGAGGTGATCGTCCTTACACAACTTTCAAGGAAATTTAACCTTGCGTTTAGCTTTCTTGTCCCCCCCAGCATCATGGGAATTCTTGCCATTATTATTAGCATTTTCGTTCCTATTCCCACCCTTATGATTATTCTCAGCCTTCTTTTTATTCCGTCCAGGCTGCTGGTTACCCTTCTTGTCTGACGATTATACTAAAAGCACACTCGCCATTTGGGTGGGTTGAGACAAAGCTATGGCTTGTCCTGAAGTAGATTGGTTGGTTGACAATTGACTAACTTGTTTTGCAACCGAATTCGCAGGTTTAGCACTCGCACAACCAACAATTCCATCGGCATGTGGTCCAGGTTTAACTTTGGGGTTGAAACTATAATGCGGCGCATTGGGAATAATCTCATATAACAAACCAAATTGAGCATAAATCAAATCCAGTTCATGCGCCCTAAAAATGGCTTGTTCATCATTTTGCACTCCGGATGTAGAAACATCCTTCGCTATATACGGAAATAATGACTTAAGGAACCATTCGAGGAGTAATTCTGGTGGTATAAAGTATTTAATCAACCTCTTTCATCTACGCCACTCTTGGCTATGATCCAAGATATGTGTGGCTTTATCCTACTGAAATGTTGACAAGAGTTCAATACTGACATCATAACGTACTGGTAGTTGGAAGTGGTTAAGAAAAGTCATCTCTAGGTCATCGAACAAAGTGAAAGGTCCCCTAGGTAGCTCTATATACCATTTCGTGGCAGGCCCTATAAGGGTGCATTGAAATAATCTCAAACGGATTGAGTCCTGATGTAAGGAATTCTAAGAGCACCATAGGTGAAAGGTAGTAACATGTTCTCTTGTATCCTCTCCTAGTTTTCCCTCAAATTTGGGTATGTCCAAGGGAATATTAGTAGGGATAGCCGGCCAATTCGGGTCATGAGCTATAGGATCATTTATCAATCTTGACAAGTCAGGAAGATTCAATGTTGCGAGGAAAGGGATCCTAGGATGATTAGGTCGATGGACCGCTCCCTGATAGTTCTAATTCACATAGGTCTGATTACTATAACCACCATGGCCTTGGCCATAGTTCCCTCCTCCCGTTTGACCTGTATAGGGTGCCATGGAAGCACCATAGCGTGGTGTACCTTGACTAGTTGAAGCTACAAAGCCATAATTTGGAGAGTAAGTGGGTTATTGATACCTACACCCATAAGGTGAAGAACCCTGTCCATACTGCATCCCATAATAAGGTCCACAAGTCATCGCATGCGATGTCCCATGAGACACTCCGTAAGTAGGAATATACACTCCGGAAGTAGGAATATACACTCTGAAAGTAGTAACATGACCTCTAGAAGTATGAACATAACTTCCTGAAAGAATGGGCGATACGTGAACCTGAGACACAACTGGTCTAGTAACTGCAGTACGGACCTGACTCATAGCAACATTTCATCCCGAAGGACCGCGTGAATGAGGTGGAGGGTGAACATTTGAAGAAGTAGGGACAGAGGACAAAGGGACCTGAGTAATTATGTACATGTTATTCCCTATAGTCACTCATCCTGGATCTGGGATCCTAATAGGATCACTAACCCTAGACCTAGGAGGAATATGTGATGTAGCTTCCACCACCAGGATGGAAGGTACAATGTGACTTGTCCTCCCAAACATCTCTGCATGGTAAGGAATGAGAGTGCCCCCAGGCATAGTGCTAGGCTCAAACTAAAATTCGACATGAAATGCCAAATCATGTGTAGGAAAACCAGACATACCATAACTACCATAATTAGTGCTCGCGGGTTCAAAATGAGTCTCATCATCCTCCGGCATTCCATACCAGCGATGCGTCAATGGGGAATCAGCCCTAGAGTAAGTAGGTCTATCATGAAAAGTACCTATCTCAGAAATCACAGGACCTAACTCAGTCAAGTTAGGTGAAGGATCATAGTTAGGAGTAAACTCCCCATCTTCCACATGAACAGGAGAAGGTGGTTCAGGAATACCTTCAACATGGTCTCCCACGGTGTGTGAATCAATGTGTGAAGTAGTCCACCTGGACTATCTATTTCTCTCTCCCAAAGAAGGAGGATATGTATAAGGTGAAAGTCATGTTAAACGATGAGAACAGCGAGGAGCCGCACCCGAATCCATAATGACTCAAAAAATGTAAAAGACTCTCCATCTACGCAAACCCTAGGCAAGCTAATGTGCACAGAGAAATCACCAATAAAATCTAAATCCAACCACAAGCAATCAAGGATAGGATAAGTGAGCTCCCAAATGAAGCAGGTATGTCTCACCTAGGATAGGCTTGAGACTCCCATACACAACAAGCGGAGGTATGTAACCAATTATTATGGCCCTCAGCTTCAACACGTAAAGCAACTGTGTTGTCCGACCCCAACCTGGCCAGGACACCAGCAAAATAACCCCTACATAGTACCCCCTTGACATCCTAGGTAAGGCCACTAAGGTCACCTCAATATAATCAATGCTCAAGCGGACAGTCGTAGGTGGGATTGACCATATGGGAAGGGTAGCAAAGCATGAAACTCTTGAAAGAGCCCCTAGATATGAATACAATCCTGGAAATATCTCTAGTGCTACTCAGTTATGACTAGGGGTCATCCCAATCAATAACCGCTCACACTGTCTCGTGCTTAACTCCCTTTTGAGAGGAGGATCCTGAGAAACACTGGTTATACCAAGTATTTCACACACTTACCTGGACAGACACATACATGTTGTTGTTTAGTGGTCTTGGAGAATTGACTTACAATGAACTATTCCAAGACCCTAAAACCTAATCTTGTTGGTGAATCCTATCAAATAAAATAGTGTAGTTCATTTTAATTTAAGCGTTGATTTTAATTGGCTTTATTACTCAAAAGAGGGATATGGCTGTGCAACTAATGGTGTTATGACACAACATGAAGTAAAATGCACACATAACAATCAATGCACATGCACTGTGTCCATGAAAAACGGGGTATGCTACTACGTGTAATGCACAATTTTCTTCAAATGATATATGCAAGCTTTCCTATATGAAATCTTGACTAATACTCCAAAAAAAATCTAATGCAAGTACTATGCGAAATGCAATATGCAATGCATGATGATAAGCAAATATTATTGGATTTTTTGAAATAAAAATGAGATATAAAAGCAAAATAATGATTCTACAAACCCCAAACTCTGCAAGCACACTCAAGCAGCACTCAAGCAAAGTACTAAGGTAAAATAAATCTAATGCACTAATCCCAAAAAAAAAAAAAAAAATGCAATGACAAGAACATTCTTCAAAAAAGAAATTTAACCCTAAAAAAAATGTCTCTGGTCAGAAACAAGGGTGTATACAGACTCTAGTAGTATCAAAGGAGACTCATCAATCATCAAAATTCACCCAGCAACAATCAATCTTCCTCTAGAAGGAAAAACTAAGGTCATATGCGACTGTTCACAGTAAACTCGCATGTGTACATGAAAATAGCAGAGAAACCCACGTATATACGTGACTGTGAGTTCAAAAATCACGTACAGGAAGAAAGTTGCATAAATATAAAGGCAAACAAACAAGCTGAGACAAACTTCACACCAATCAGACACTACCAAGAAAACATGCCCCCAGACCTGACACAAAACAAGAGAAAAAGAGCAATTCAAAGTCATTGAATGCCAATAGAAAACCCCCAAAGGACAACTACTAGGAACTCCCCAGTAGAGTCTCCAATTCTATTATGGAGAGAAATTCCTATGGCTTGGGGCACCACAACAGACAGCTTGACTCCATAAATCAATCCTTTCCAATATGCAATAGAAATTAAATGTCTAACACTAACGAACCAGACCTCATACCTTATTCCGGACGGTTGAAGTAGATCCCCGTTGAGCTTTCCAACTTCAGCTTGAATTGATAAATCACTTCCTCAACAAAAAGTAAACAATACAAGCATACTATATATATTGGTGTTAGATATATTCTAGCATATATAATCAACAATGTACAAGCATTTGAAATCATCCCATGGATAAAATATTCATTCAAACATACATCATTGGACAGGAAAATATATTTCTATTAATATAAAATCAAATATTACAATGGATACAAACTCTATCGCCACGTCTGCGAATCGGAGAAACTGAATCCCCCACTTGGGCCTCCACCACCTCAATCCTCCATCTCTCGATAGAAAGCTCACAAGCAAAGGGAAAGCTTAAAAAGAACACAAAAGTGCTCCAAGCGACAAAGGGATGCAAACTCAAGCATAAGTTCCAGCAATAATGGACTATAGTTTCTTTGCTCTCAATTCTCTTATATGCCTTCAATGTACCAAAGAGTTCCTTATATAGCTTTTCAAAGGGGTAATGAAAGGTCAAATCCGAGCGATCGCAAGGCATATGGAAGGCCAAGAGTCAAGTGAGTCGGATCCATGTCAAGGAAAACTCCAAAAGGATTTGGATTTTGTACACATCCCGATGTATGCGGTTTTAGTGGTCAAACCCATGTATATACATGATTAGGGGTTTAAAAGTCGCGTATATGAATTTAGACATGCTTTTAGGGATGGTCAAGGGAACATCAAAGGAAAAAAAATGGTCCAAGGGGTCTAAGGAGTCTACAGAGGGACAGGGGAAATGCCATACAAGTGTGATTCACCTGGAGTGGTAAAATCAGCTATAACAAATAGTACTGGGAGATGACTCTCTCATTGAAAGTTTGGGCAAAGGGAGGATTGATATTGACCATGGTAAGTTCAGAAATGTATTGTATGTTCTAGGTCTTGCCTCTAACCTCTTATCAGTGTATCAGATGACCCTCATAGGGTCTCCAAAGAAGGTCATATTCTCCCTTGATGAAGTTGATATCACTGAGATATCAAGTGGTAAAGTCATTGCAAAAGGAGTTGCAAATCACACTTTGAAGGTATAGATGTTCTCACACTTCCTACCCTACTCAAACACCTCTGCTCCTTTGATTAATGCTAATGAGGCAAGCAAGATTTGGCACGAAATATTTGTCCATCTTAACTATAAGTATCTTTCTGATCTTAGTGAAAAAAGAAATGGTCATAGGGTTACCAAAGATTAAGTTTTCCAAAGGAGTCTATCAAGGTTGCATCTTAGGAAAACATTGAGAGCATAAATTTGAGAAAGCTAGTCATGAGAGAACCTCTGAACCTCTTGAGTTGATCCACAGTGATGTTGCTGGACCATTTCCTCATATGTTAATGAGTCAGGCCAAATATGTATTGACATTTATAGATGAATTTTCTAGGTATTGCTGGGTTTACTTCCTGAAACACAAGTCTGAAGTTTTTGGCCTCTTCAAAGTCTTTAAGGCTTTGGTTGAAAACCAGTCTAGGAGGAAAATCAAGGTCCTCAAATCTGAAAATGGTGGTGAGTATGTCAAGTCTGATTTCATTCAATATTGTGTAGATGCAGGTATTCAGATGCAGCATTCTATCCCTTACACACCATAGCAAAATGGTGTTGTTGAGAGGAAGAATAGATCACTGAAAGAGATGGCAACCTGGATGATGGAGGCTAAGACCTTGCCACCAAAGTTTTGGGACGAAGCTATAAACTATGTAGCCTATATCCAGAATAGGGTTCCTCATAAACAACTTGATGGTATGACTCCTTTTGAATCATGGAGTGGGCATAAGCCAGATGTGAACCATTTCAGGATTTTTGGCTCAAGTGATTGGGATACAATTCCAACAGAAAAGAGGAAGGCTTTGCAGCCCCAAATCCAAGAGTGTCTATTTGTTTGGTACTCTAAAGATTCAAAAGGGTACAAGTAGATCAATTTGAGCACAAACAGATCCTTCATTGAAAGGAGTGTTCAGTTCCAAGAAGAGCCTTTATCGGTAGTGGAAGTTGGAGAATCCTCTTCACCACTAGAACCATTGAATGTAAGTGAAGAGATAGTTGAGTTTGATTATTATGATATGTATAATAATTATGATTTAATTTTAGATTCTAACATTCCTACAAGACCAAAATGGGCAGAAAATACCATTCATGCAGCTGGAGAACTAGCTGGAAATCCTAATGATCCTAGGAGGACTAGATCTCAGTTTGAGAGTGCTCTATGTATGAAAGACCCTTTGTTTGTAGAGAAATGCTATCTGATGGTTGAATCAGACCCATAGACATATGAATATGTATCACATGATCCAACATTGAAAACATCCATGAAAGAAGAGTTCAGCTCACTCCAGAAGAACAACACTTGGGAGCTGGTTGATCTCCCCCCAAGGAGGAAGCTAGTTCAATGTAAGTGGGTTTACAAAACCAAGTTTGCTGCTTATTTTTCACCTTTGAAATATAATTAAATATTGGTAGCCAAGGGCTACTCATAGGTACATGGAATAGACTACAATGAGACCTTTGCACCAGTGGCAAAGATGGACTTCATCAGGCTAGCCTTAGCCATTGCAGCTTCGAAGTAGTGGGAGGTACATCACATGGATGTGAAGTGTACTTTTATAAATGGAGATATTACTGAAAATATTTACATGCAGCAGCCTCAAGGATTTTCTAATAATCCATCTCTTGTGTGCAGGCTAAAGAAATCATTGTATGGGCTTAAACAAGCCCCCAGGGCTTGGTATGCCAAGATTGATAGCTTTCTGCTATCATTGAATTTTGTTCGATGCAAGTCATATCATAATGTTTATTTGAAGCTAATTCATGGTTCTTTGATGATTATTGTCTTGTATGTATATGACCTTCTCATTATAGGAAGCTCAAAGGATGAAATTGTCTCCTTGAAGGATGCAATGAACCATGCATTCTCTATGACTGATTTGGGGTTATTGAGCCAATACTTGGGTCTCTAGATTTCTCAAACCAAACATGGAATAAAAGTACATCAGTCCAAGTATGCTTTGGATTTTATGAACAAGTTCAACATGAAGGATTGCAAGCCAAGCAAGACTCCCTTCCTTTCAGGAGTTAAGCCTGAAGAAAGCAGATTCCTCACCTATGGTAAATAATACACTGTATAGGCAACTAATTGGGTGTTTGTTGTACCTTAAACATACTCGAACTGATATTTATTATGAAGTAAGTGTGGCTTCAAGATACATGGATCAGCCTCATGATATCCATTGGAGAGCAGCCAAAAGGCTCCTTAACTTTGTTCAGGGAACAAGGACTCATGGGATCTTCTACAAAGCAAAATCTGATCTTGATTTGATTGGGTTTACAGACAGTGATTGGGCAGGTGACAACACAGATCAAAAGTCAACATTAGGATATGTGTTCATGCTTGTTGAAGGACCAATTAGCTGGTCAAGCAAGAAATAGAGTGCCATTGCACTCTCATCTTCAGAAGCAGAGTACAGAGGAGTTGTGAATGCAACAACTCAATGTTTATAGTTGCAGGGGTTACTTGGTGAGTGTGGCTTTAAATAAGAATACTCAAATACTATCTATTGTGATAATCAAAGTACCATTCAAATCTGCAATGATCCATTTCAAAGATAGAGAACCAAACACATTGAGATCCATATGCACTACATCAGACAACTTGTGCATGATGGCACCATTCACCTACTCTTCTGTTCACCTTCAGAACAAGTAGCAGATATCTTCACCAAATTTTTTTGTGAGAAGACATTCAGCAATATCAAATCACTACTGTGGATTGCTGATCATGTTGTGAAGCATGATTGATGACAAGATTTTCAAATTTTTTTTTACTGTCCATGTTCAAGGGAGGATTTTTCCCACTGGGTTTTGCCTCTTTCCTTGGTTAAATGGACATGTAGTATGTAAAGGGTGACTAAGCCTTATTGCTAGGCCCTATAATTTTCTGATATTTTACTCATAAGTCAGGCTTAAGGGGGGGTGTTAGAATAATCCACCCATAGTTATCTACCTTAGACATTAATTAATCCATTTTTGTCTTATTTTCCTAGTTTCCATATTCCACCTTATGCAAGTTGTCCTCCACATGTCCAAAGTGGTCAAAATTGCTAAAACTGAGTCATGGAGTGCTTGGAAAACCTCTTGGAATCAATTTTTCTTTATTCCTGGCCTTCCTAGCGCATGTCTACTTTTTCTACTTTATTGCCTGCTTTTGCTTAGTCTTAAGGAAATTGGGAAAGTTTGACTAGGTGAAGTTAACTTGTTTTTTGTCCTCATCATCCTCCACTCTTTTCTACTAATAAAATCATGTATGAGTTTTCCTTCCATCACCTATTATCTTGCCTAATTAATTTTTCCAATTTGTGAGCTCCTAGACAGATTTGGAAACTGCTTCATGCACCTATGGGGGATTTGCTTAGATTTAGTAATCCTGCTTTTGACCAAATTCGAATGGAATCCCAATGCATTCGAATATCTCACATAATTATTTATTTTGGAAGCCTATGACTTCACAGGGTTGGCTATTGTACACTTATTCAATACAAATTAGTGTTCTGCTTCATATTTAGTCTCCTTTGTGTGTAATTTGCATGTGTAATTGGCAATTTTGTGAGTGTAATTGTTCCAACACCTAGGTTCAATTTACACATAGTACTTATGTTGGATATTCGACAATACTGAAATAATTCGAAAGGTACAATACTTTTCATCATTGCAATCCGACACATCTGTACATTACGTCGGATGTCGTCGGATTTCGGGTTCAAATCCTGTTGTGAAGATAATGTGGAAGAGTTGTAGGATGAATTAGATTGGATTACATGCATTGTATATCCTATACATTAGAGAGTAAATTGAGTAGTGGAAGTAGAATGGCTCATACCTTTGGAACACTTCAGTTTCGACCTTGTGGAAAAAATGCAGAAAGCAAAGGAAGATGTGCAAGAGAGACATAAGAGACCCTGAAAATATTCCAATATTTCCAAGGTAAAGTCATCCCAAATGTAGAAGTAAAAGAATAGAATTATGTGGCTCGGCATGAGCCACAGGTGAGTGTCAGGGGCATGTTGGCCCTAGGGAAAGTTAGGAAAAATTCAATTAGAATTCTGCCCAAGCATGAAAATAGTTCAATCGTAGGAAGAAAGGAAGCTACAATAGAGGTAGAAGAAGAAGGAAGGAGGAGTTGCAAAAAAATAAACCATGACAGAAGTAGAGGAAGAAGGAAGAAGGTTATGCGATAGAATCAGCCACAGAAGAAATAGTTCACGAAAAAAGAAGAGTTCGTGACAGAATAAGAGTTCGATAAAGGAAGAGTTTGTGACAGAAGAAGAGTTCAACAGAAGGAAAATATGTGACAAGATGAGTTGCGACAGAAAAAACCATGCCATAAGATGTGCAGTGGCGCAACGACTGGGAAGCGATAGTTCGAAAAGACCATGGGTACGAGGTCAGTTAGAATTGGTGGAAGTCGCATGTATGAAAGCAAATTTGTAATTCAGTTCATTAGTTCCTACTGACATGTGTTTCTAGAATAGGAATGACATCCTTTTCTAACTGTATGAGCTTGTCTACAAGCGACATGTAAGATTCTATAAGAAGCAAGAACCCAGGTTGTGTGTGGGTTACTTACTTTTGGATTATTTGCACTATGTTCTCTTCAAGAAGGTCAGATTGTCTAGGTTGCTTAGCGATCTGTTATTGTTTCTTAGGTAGTATGTCAGTAGAGAGTCAGTTAGATGTTTCATAGAGAGTCAAAGAAGTCTATAGATTAGTGTGCAAAAGTGTAGAGAGATTAAGGGGATCCAGGCTTTGTGCGGATCAATAGTAGAGTTGAAGAGTCAATTAGATTCATAGAGTCGTAAAGTAAGTTGAGTCAATCCAGATTGTGTGCAGATCGAAATTAGAGGCAAGTAGAGAAGGATCAGCGACATAATACCAGAGAGGATGAGAGGAGAGAGAAGTCTATATAGATAAGAGAAGAAGATCTAGGACAAAGTCTAAAACCTAGTGCATAGACAAAAGGGTTCCATATATTTCTCATGCCAGATGAAGAGTGCCTTTGTGGTTTTTCCTGTATGGGTTTCCACATTAGATAATATGTCAAATGTGTAAATGCTAAATGTATTTGAGTCACATCTATGTTTGTTGTGAATAACTATTATGTATTTTCTTACAAAGGAGTTATATGTATCTATCCCAATGTTATAGTCAGAATTATCTATAGTCCATTATATTTATTGTTATAGTATATGTTAATGGTTGAATAGAGTCACATCTTAATTATGCATAATCAGTATAAGGATTACACCCATAGGTTTCGGTCGAATGCCTTGGTAGAACACCAAGGGAAGAGAAATATCCACCCAACTACTGAAACTTGGTTCTGTAAGTTATCCATAGGAAAGTTATCTCGGGTGAGACTGCATTTGTGCCACAACTACTTCTTACTGAGCCTTACCCTATCAGGCCGATATCTTGGGATTTGTTGCGTGTGAAGGGGAGGGACTAAACCTGGGTTGAATGACCAACAAATGGTTCTGTTTTTGGGACCGTCAATGATTGTGGTGAGGGATATGTTGTGGCATGAGACGAAGATTGAAATACAATATCAAGTGGATTTTAAAGCATTAGAATTTGTTCAAGTAAAGAGTAAAGGATCTCGGTCGAATATAATGGAGTGGTTGGGCTGAAATATTTATACCAATATTCATGAGAGTTTCATTTTTGAGTTTCTTATTGTGTTACAGGAGTGGTTATCGAAGTTATCCACCCAACAAAGAATTTTTCAAGGAGGAAAACTGACGTAGTGGAATCCTCGGCTAATTTAGAGGCTTAAAAGTGTTAGCAACCCTATTTTGAGGGTTGTTTATTTTTGGGTAGATAGTATTTTGCAAGGTTATATTATTGAGTTTGTTGTCGACACGATAACCTCATATGGTGAGACATAAAGAAATTTTTTCCAAGGATCCTGAGGAAGATACTTGTCATATTTTAAAACTTGGATAAATATGCTCATATGTGAAAAAGAAATACTAAGAATGTGACAGTTAGAAGAACTGTTTATTGGATATGTCATAGGTTCCAGTGAGTGAAAAATGGAGCAAATTAAGCTGAAATGTTCCCTGGTGATAGCAGAACTTAACTAGAGGCTTGATATTTGAGAAGTGGAAGAATATTTCAGCTAGGAAAGAGAAGAAATAATGTGATAGGAAAAGGAAGTTGTAGTATGACCAAAGGCAAAGACTAAAATCTCACGTCGCATGTTGATGGAGGTTCCTGTGACAAAGAAGAGGAATATCAGTCAATATCCAAAGAAGAAGAAGAAGTAGAAGCTCCAGAACCAGAGCACGAGTATGATACCCATACAGCTATGCACACATCACTGGAGGTAAGATATAAAAACTCATCTCTAAGTGGTTTTGTAAATACAGGTAGTACTAATGTTGTGAATAGTGGAAAATGGAGTCTCACTAGTCAAAACAATTTCTCAAGCATACCTGCAGTTAACATAATAGTTGGGACCGATATTAAGTTGCCAATATTTAATGGAAATGGGTTAGAAGACCCAAAGCAACATTGTTTTCTATCTGAAGTTGTGTGGACCATGCGATAGGTCCAAGATGAAGCGATAAAGAAAGCACAACTGATCACAACCTTGAGAGGTCATGTGCTATATTGGTATATGAAGTTTTCTATAGTTCCAATGGGAGTTTCGTAGAAAACACTCAACCAAATTCGAGTCAGAATGATATATGAGTTTAGAAAGCAAAATCTGAGTCGCCATGCGTCACATAAATTAAAGAAATCAAGCAGTTACCTATAGATTTTATCTAGGACTTTGACCCAAAGATTTAAGAAATTGATGGCCAAAGTAAGTTTTCATATGTTGAATGTACAACACAAGGAGTGGTTCATTTTCATGTTGTTGTCGCACATCTGAATCCCATTAATGCAACAAAAAATAGTGGTGTGGACTAGAGCTCTAGAGACAACCATGAAGTTATAGTCCTCATTAATTGAAGAAATTTGGTGTAGGAATAAAGAATATTCACTCACATATAGCTAACCTTACATTGCAAATCTAATACATTAAGAAGGGGAAAGAGATTCAGTAATAACTATGGTGTACACGATGTAGAATAGAAGGGCACCATAAAGATAAATTCCCAATGCTCATGAATTATGTTGCAGTGGGAGCTCTGAACCCATTAAATACCCAAGGGATTCCTTGGTGTAGGCTATGTCAGAATCGAGGCCATTGGTTGGAACAATGCTTGTACTTGCAGAATATTGTAAGTGCATCGGCTAGTCTGTATTGTAAGTTTTGTAAATCTGTAGGACACAGTGAGAAGGATTGCAAAGCATTCCAAATGATGTAAGAGAAGATGGTGGACACCTACTTGATGAATAATGATGAGTATATGCAAGCTGAGAGAGCCCAAGCTCAATATCAACTTGATCAATATCCACCCGCCCAATATCAACAATCACATTATCCTTAGCTGTAATATCAACAAACTCAATATCCACTCCAACAACAATACCCTCAACCTAGGGGCTAGAAATTTTTGGGGATGAGCACAACAACAACAAGGGGGAGGAGGATTTGGTCAAGGAAGAGGCCAAGTCATATGTTATAACTGTGAACAACTAGGAAACTTTTCTCAAGATTGTGGAAGTCCTATGAAGGCATGTTCATATTGTAAAGCATTTGACCATACCGTTGAAAAATGTACATAGTTTATTTCAAAGTGGCGCAATCAAATGGTGGGAAAGCCCAATCCTACACATAATCCCAATCCGAATCCTAACCAGAACAACCAAATGATTTATTTCAAGCTAAGAGAAGCAAGTATTGTTGTCGTAACAAGAGTAGGTGTTATGACTAGAGCATATCAAGATACGTAGCATCGACAACCATAGGTATGACCAACAACACAAAAGAAAGTACCATTCAACATCCAGAAGGAAAAGGGAGTATTCTTGGACGTGCTACCAGAATTTGTCCACAATAATCAAGCGTCGATGTCTGGAAGACTGATAGCGCAAATTCCTGAGCAATTTGACCAGCTATTATGAAATCAATCTTCGAGAAAGTTTAGAAAACTTAAATAGTTTTTCAAAAGTTGCTTATCGCTAATCTATGATAAATATGTTGTCGTAGATTTGACAACGTTGATAGAAGAAACTCAGGAAGAGATTCGAGTAGAAAGAAGAGTCAACCATGCTGGAAAAATGTCAAAAACTGGTTACAAGTTGCAAATGACCGCCCAAATAGGATATTATGATATGGATTATATCATTTTAGATATGGGCTCTAATGCTAATATTTTGACAAGAAATACATGGGAAAGCATGGGAAAACCGTGACTAGATTGGTCTCCCATTCAGCTCAAACTAGAAAATCAGTTGAAGGTTCTACCTATTAGTCGACTGACTCAAGTACCTCTTGAGGTGGAAGGCCTAAGAACATATGCATATTTCAAAGTGATCAACATTTTCTATGATACAAACCCATATCCTACACTTTTGGGGATCAACTAGGAAATAGACAACCAAGCCATCATAAACTTCAAGAGAAGAATATTGTCATTTGAAGATTCAGAGATAAGAGTGGTCGTGCTAATTGATCCGCTGGAAGGACATAGATATGTTGAACCAGTGCATAGTGAAGGACAAGGTGATTACCTAGATCACATATATAACGTCATATCTTTAAGAGATGACTATATAAATCCAAAAACTTATGGAAGGCTGAGTTGGAGGAGTTTTATCTCCTGTACATCTGATTTAGGTGAAGCATTAGAAAATTGGCAGAATCAGATGCATGAAGTATTTATGAGAAGATGTGAAATAATTACACAATCTGTGTGACATGTAGGAGTTGAGGAAAGAAAGGTGCCTACATATGAAGGTTTACCTAACCTTTCATCATTTCTAGCATAATTTGAAATAAAATTTTTAGAATCGCAACGATTGTCCACCTTGGAATTTTTGTTGAAAGCTAAACCTGCTAGATGGTGGGGTACACATAAAAAATCTATCTCTGAATGGGTGTAATGCAAAATATTGGTAGAGATCAGATTTGCAGAACATATCAATTATACTGCTTGGAAATATACAAGGCTAAAAGATTCTGTTTAACATATTGATTATTGTCATGCGATATGGCAGGAATATATGTGACAATAATGGGTTCATCATTTTGTACATACACTAGATATGATACCAAGGAATTGGTATACACTAGTGGAGCTGCGATAAGGAACTCTTGATTGGGAGGAGTTAGCTACTAGATTTACACATAAATTTGATTTTGCAGATGACCATCCTTCGATTAATGCTACATTGCAGGCCATGAAGAGAAAGATATTTGAAGAAATCCTTGTTTCAACAACTAACTTTCATCAATGCAACACGACAATCCACCATTGAATGGGATGTTACAATGTGACAAGAGAACCAGATGATGATGAACCGCTCAATGTAAACATGCCCGAGTTGGAAGGTATGCACATAGTAGAAGGACTTGATATTTCTAGTGATGAATTCTTGAGTCTAGTCAAAATCAAGAAAGTTAATATTGGTTCAAAAAAAATATAAAGTTCTTCAATATTGGAGATTATTGGGACGGTGAGACTTTAGGAAAGATGATTGATTTATTGCATGAGTTTTAGGATCTGGGAGAAATGAAAATACTTTTGAGGACCGATGAAAAACTGGTCAAGCAACGACCGTACATACTGAATCCACTCTATAAAGAAAAGGTTAAGGCTGAGTTGGATCAAATCCTAGATGGAGGTATTATAGATCCTATTGAGGAATCATAATGGATCATCCTGATAGTAGTACAAGACAAAAAGGCTACGAGAGAAGTAAGAATTTGTGTCAACCTGAGAAAACAAAATGATGGTTGCTTACATGGCCCATTTCTGACTCCATTTACAGATGAAGTACTAGAGAGTGTCGGAGGTCAAGAAATGTACTCATTCAATGATGGTTTTTTTGGTTACCATCAGATTAGAATCATGAAGACTGATGTAATGTCCCGGTTTTGACCCCGTTTGCGTGATGTATATATATATAATTAATCATGGTGAGGAGCTCAAGGAAAAAGCCCCACCATCGATTTGGTTGTGTATGTTTCGGCAATGGGGATAGTTGCCGATGGTATGTCGTGCTATCCGACACCTTATAATGTGACATCATGTAAATACGCACATCAATTAAAACTAAAACACAACCAGCTACACCGGTGCAACGTTGAATGAAAAGGGCATGGTTCTAAAGGATAAGGGTGTGGTGGATGTCAAACCTTGGTTTATGGGGAAAAACCCATGTGTTACCACCTTGTGTGTTTGCCATCTTTCCTTGTCTCGCCCAACCATTTTGATGTCTTGATGGAGGTAGTTGGGGCAGTTATTGTTTTGGGAGTGGGGTGGCAAGACTATCAGTCCTTTTCCCACACGCCCACTCCACCCATGAATTTCCATTCACTCCACTCCATCCTGGTCAGTTCACCTTCACGACGACGTCTGTTGAGGCTCACACAGAGCAATGGTCGGTCATGCTCACGTGGAGAGCCATGGCCTATTCATTTCTTCTGAGGAGGGGGGGTTTGTTCATCTTCCTCATGTAGAGGTGGGTGTTGTTTTCCCTCACGCGCTAGTTGGATCATCCTCATGCACAGAGAGTTGTTCGCTCTCACGCAGGGACGCGCAGGCAGTTGGCCTAGTTTTCCTTCTCACAGTTGTGGTCTGTGGAAGTTTCCCCTTCACATAGGGAGTGTAGTCTTCCTCACGCATAGATCGGGAGATTGTAATTTCTTCCCAGCGTGGTCTAGGTAATCCTTTCTCTGGCGACTTCAACTGGGTAACCGGGGCTGTTGTTTTCCCCACGTTTCTGGTAATGTATGCTGTTATGTTTTTGGGATTGTTGTTTTCCCATGCTGGGAGTGGTATTTACTGTTATGCCTGGGGGTTTTCTATTGTGTTCTGCAATGAGTTTCCCATGGCTAGGGGGTGCTTTCATCATCCCTTGTGGACTGTGGAGTGTTGCTATAATCCATGGTGGGGTTGTGGTTGTTGGTGCACCCTGGTTTGGGTTGCTGTTGAGTTTTTTTGGCCACGTTAGGGCCAAGAACAACTCTAATTTTCCCTGTGGGCTTGAGCTGTGTCTCATTTTGGTCTGGGGTTTCCACCATGTTGTTTATGCCTTCATCATAGAGATGTGAAGGAATTATTTTTCCACTGGTATGCAGTGGTTGTCCTTTGGACTGTGCTGGCTTGGCTGATCGTTTGATGGCCTGATAAACCCAGCTGTGATGGTTTGACTGATTTGGTGCCTTGGCTAGGTGTAAGCTTGTATTGCCCCTTAGTCCTTGAGGAATCATGCCTAGCTCGAGGGTGGCAGCATTGCTAAGAGAGTGATGAGCAAGCTAGCCTATGGTTGGGTGGAACGTTGCAACGACGTAGCTGGTTGCGGATCGTGCTCTTCATTGAAAGATAAGTAATCCTGCTTGTTTCATCTCTGCAATTATATTAATTTCAAATGAATTAGGATGAACATGATTAATGCTGGAATTTATGTTTGGTTCCACTGTATGATTGAAGATTATGCATTCTTGTTATTTTTAAGCTTCTTTAATTTCAACATTGATGTCTTTTGTTTGTGTTCTTGGGGTTGTTTGTTTGGTGATGGTCGCATCCTCTTCGTTGGTCTGAGGGATGGGGATGTGGAAGTATGGTATCAGAGCTCAAGGTTGCAACAATGGGCCTCTATGGGCCAAGAAGGTGCAGTGACAGATGCAAAACCTCTTCCTGCCCAGTAGAAATCAGATTGGAAACTTCAAAGAAAATCAGAATGGAAACATCAAAGAAAATCGCCTAAGTGTTGGACAAGCGGAAGGTTTAGCGGTTTTCGGTCCGCCGTTGTGGTTGCTGAAGGGACTAAACCGCCAATGCAACAATGGATCTGATTTCCGATGAAAGGAATTTTGAAAATTTTGTTTAAGTGTCCCCCATCGGAACATTCAGCGAAGTTGACTTCCACCGTTGCGGAAGAGTTGGTGAAGTGGGCTTTCGCTGTAGTGGAAGAGCTAGAGGTTTCTCGTCCGCCATTGCGGAAGTCCAAACCGTTAAGTCTTCCGATGGGAAAGTCCTTCGATCACCGACACGTCAAAAAGTTTAAGGCTCGAAGTTAGTTCACCAATCGAAAGAGTTGACGAAGTAAACTTCCGCCGTTATGGAAGCCAAAGGCACTAAGCTTCCGATGTGGAAAGGCCGCCAACGCCGGAAGTTGAAATTCTCCTAAGGCAGAAATCGTTGACTGGCGGAAGGAGTTAGCGATTTGCAAGCCACAGTTTCGAAAGGGAAAGTGGTTCGTGAGCTACCATTGCGGTTGGAGAAACAACTTCACGGCCGACGGGTGAGGCCTCTGACATAAAGAAAGAAAGTTAAAAATTTGTCTAAGGCCCGAAGTCGGAAGAAGAAGTGATTGAGTGTCCACTGTTACGGAAGTGAAAGAACAAAGCCTTCTGAAGGACAAAGACCACTGATGCCCGGAGTTAAATTTTCTTTGAGAAAGGAGCGGCTAATCGGAAGGAAAAATGGTTTGTGCGCCGTCGTTGCGGAAGCCAAAGCCATTAGGCTTCCGATGTAAAAGTATTTCGATGTCGATCAGGTTGGGCCACCGATCGGAAGATGAATGGAGTTGGTGGGCTCCCGTTGTGGCTGCAGAAAGGACTAAGTCGCCAACAGAAAGAAGGGATGAAGCCGATCAAACGACGAAGAAGGGAGAAATTTGGAAATTTTTCTAAGTCCAGGAGCAAATCGGCCATTAGAAGAAATAGTTGTTTGGTGTGCCACCGTTGCGAAAGCCAAAGCGTTAAGTATTATGATGAGAAAGACCGCCGACGCTGACGAAGAAAGAAGTTAAGTTAAAATTCAGTTCACCAATTGGAAGAAAAAGTGTTCCGAGAGCCGTCGTTGCGGAAGAAAAATGGCTCCGAGAGCCACCGTTGCGGAAGGATTAGTGGTTTGAGTGCCGATTCTGCAGATGGGTAATTGGAATAAGACCCGATTAAATAAAGGAAAAATTGAGTTTTTCCAAGGGGATTTCTTAGTGGTTTTCAGTGGGATTTCCAGTAGATTTCGACTGCCTTCCAGTGGTATTTTCAGCTATTTTCAGTGGTTTACAGGTTGCTCTAAAGATGGAACCCAGTCCAAATGTAGTTGTGTGTAAAATGCAAAGATTTGGTGAATGTCTTCATTTTAGAAGTGGTGTGGTTTTCACATCCGAGGTCGGAATGAAGCATGTGGACAGGCGTTGGAAAGCTTATCCGGTAGGGAATAAGGATAAGTGGCCAGAATCTGAGCATGGAGCAGCAAAGTGCTAGTGATGGCTGCTGTCATCAAATGGACAAATCTGGACAGTACATGCCCAGGGGTAGCAAGGACTATGAAGTCAATCAGCTGCTGTAAGGAAGAGTAGTTCCATGCCAGGATGAAAGACTTGAAAAGGGAAGTTTCCTTAAAAATATGTCTTGCTAATTATAACTACATTTCCTAATTTTATTCTTGAAATGCATGAGGATATGTATGGCATGCATAGGATATTGCATGTTGGTAAGAATATTGGAAACTATATATATATATATGATGAACCACTAATGATAATCATTGCTTTGATGTTGGCATTAGTGGAAAAACCAATGATGGCATGGCCCCGGCTGAATATGTTGTTGGTGCTGATGAATGAGACCAGCAACCCTATGGAGAAGGGGTAAAGCAACAAGTCCAGGACAAAAGCTGGTGAGCAAATTCTACAAACTCCTGCAAAGGATCAACCAAATTGGTCATATCAAGGGTGTAAGTATGACCCTGGCAGGTAAGAGTTTGCTTATGAAAAATTCCATGGATTGGTAAAGGTAAGAGACCTCATACCATGTGAATAGTGGAATGTAGAAGGTGTCATGCCTATATATGTTGATGATATTGATCATAATAATTCATCCTATGTGAAGTAGACATGGCTAGGCCATGGTATGTTGAATGTATTGAGATGAGTGCATGAGATATTGTGAATAACTAATGGCTGAAATGATGAATTGATGATGATCCTGGAACTGTTTCAAAGGCTGTTATGAATGCAGGATAGTAAGTGCATAAATAGGATAGTCATGATCAATTGGCTGCCAGAAATGCTCCATGGAAGAGCAAGGTGGTATGAATGGTACGCTTGTGAAGTAAGGAGTATCTAACCACTTCATTTAATTGCATGAATGCCGTGACTATACCTTGAAATGTGTTATAGCGATTTTCACCCCACTAGGTGAATCTCACTTTGTATGGTCTTACCCTGTCCCGCTGCAGACTCTTTAGACCCAATGGACCACATTTTATCCTTTGATGTTACCTTGATCATCCCTAAAAACATTATAATATTGATATA
>LPNX010259092.1:410104-469189 GCA_001517045.1 Pseudotsuga menziesii
CGAAGGGCAAGCTTGGGAAGAACACAACAGTGCTCCAAAGGGACAAAGGGATGCAGACTCAAGCATAAAGTTCTGGCAACAATGGACTATAGCTTCCTTGCTTCAATCTCTCTATATCTTCCCCCCCTCTTCAATGTACCAATGGTTCCTTATATAGCTCTTCAAAGGGATACTGAAGGGTCGAATCCGTGCGATCTCAAGGCATATGGAAGGCCAGGAGTCATATGAGTCGGATCCAAGTCAAGGAACAGTCCAAAAGGATTTGGATTTATGTACACATCCCGATGTACGCCACTATAGGGGAAATATCCGCGTATGTACGCGGTTATCGGGGAAAAAGCCGCGTATATCAATATTATAATGTTTTTAGGGATGATCAAGGTAACATCAAAGGATAAAATGTGGTCCATTGGGTCTAAAGAGTCTGCAGCGGGACAGGGTAAGGCCATACAAAGTGAGATTCACCTAGTGGGGTGAAAATCGCTATAACAAAATGTTAGCATGATGATGATTGCATGAAGAAAATGAGTTTTGGTAATATTAATGTGACTAACAGCTGGAAGTATTTGAATGTTATATTCTGAAAATGCTTCAGTGACGGTTGTAGCAATGAAAAGGTTATATGCATCCAGACTTACCAACTGTTTGGTTGTTTGAAGCTCATGTTTCAGGTAGATTATTTCAGGCATGGCAGTGAGAGGTAAGACCCTAACCAATGCTAGAATCTACCATGTGAAAGAACTTATTAAATTTGAATTGTGAATTTCAAATTTAAGGAATTGCTGACAACTACTAGTCACTACTGGCTTGCATAAGATTGTGTTGGATGTTGAAGCTCATGTTTTAGGTAGATTATTTCGGGCATGGCAGTGAGAGGTAAGACCCTGACCAATGCCATAATCTACCATATGATATGCATAATAGGTTGTTAAAATTCGAATTGTGAATTTCGAATTTAAGAAATTACTGACAACTACTAGCAACTATTGGCTTGAATAAGATTGTGTTGGATGTTTGTAGCTCATGTTTTAGGTAGATTATTTTGAGCATGGCAGTGAGAGGTAAGACCCTAACCAATGCCAGAATCTACCATGTAAAAAGAGCCAAACTTTATGAGAAGAGTCTCATGGTTGTGAAAATAGTTGGTTGTTTGAATTGTGAATTTCGGATTTAGGAATTGCTGACGGCTACTAATCATTGTTGGCTTGTATAAGATTGTGTCAGGAGGGACACATGGTAAGTGGGTATTCGTGTTATGATAGTAAGCATAAAATTATAATGGGCATAGTAGTGCTGCTTACAAGAAACCCACAATTAAACAAGTCAATTTCTGTAGTAGACAGAATTGCAAATTCTTATTGAATTTGATTACCAAAGTCATTGCTTGGTTATGGAACGATCAATTGGATTGTATTATCAGGTAATGATTGACTGTTTGGCTATTTGATGAATGTGTCAAGGGTACACACTATAGGAAGATCATATGTGATGACCTGCAAGAGCCAAACTTCAGGGGAAGGTTTCCCTTGGAAATGGGTTTCGGGTGAAACGCCATTAGACATTTTGAAATGTCTCGTCTGCACTGCATGTTTGGTAATAACAAGAGTGAGATGGTATAGATTATGTCGGTAAGACATGTAAAAAGGAAGTAGGGATGAGGGCTTGGTTTGCTTAATAACCTGGTGATTGGAAACCACACAGACAGAGCTAGAGGGCTGACTTTCTTCTCCACAACCCCGAGATAGCACTGGAAGGGAATGCAGGGCCTGAGGGACTGAGTAGTAGAGAAGGGATTGATTCCTTGTGTTGGGTGCGTGTGGGTGCCTTAGAAGTTAGGATAGTTCTGGTGTAGGTGTTCCTAGCTCTACAGTGAGCTCACCAGCTTAGCATTTAGCCTTTCCCAACTCCTTGACGGGGCCTAACAGATATAAAGGCATACTGCGATGACAATTGGATAAGTGTTCTGTAACCCTTGCTATGAATGTGCATGTTTAATTATTAAATTCGATATGCAGAACATGTTTTGATTTAGTATCCATTATGACCGAATGATATGAAATATGATTACAGCTTTTGAGCAATAACGCTGATGAGTTTGCTTGTATTGCTTGTGTTGCTTGTGTCGACAGGCTAAAGGTAAAGGTAAAATGGTTGTTGTGAGGGGTTGCGGAGTAAGGGGTATTTTTGATATAAGTGTATGTTGATATAAGTGTGTGCTGGTATAAGTGTATGTTGGGCTGTGATATTCCTGAGGATCCATAGTAGATCCTAGACCTGGAAATGGTCATGGTAAAGTTCCAAGCCCAGTTGACATGAGAATGTACTAGCTGGACATTAATATTTGATGTTGTGGAGAAGTCGGCATGCTGAGCTAACATCTAAGTCCATAGGCGATCCCAAGGCTTGCAAGGCGAAGCAGGATCCTATGGACGAATGAGGGAATGCACAATACAGATAAGTATTGGATTATTTTGCTTATGAATATACATGTGTATATGATTTGGTTATGATGTTTATCTCTAGAGTGAGATAAAACTGATGTGAATAAACTAAACATGTGAATTTATTCAATGTTTGGATATAGGTATCGCTGGGAGCGAGGACCATGAGAGAATCCTAGGGGTGCATATGGACATGTGACTATCCTGGAAAGCTCAGAATGAGCAGTAATGAAAAAGGTGCTAGTAATACGGGAGAGTCCTAGTAGCCGAGACAAACCATGTGGAGAGACTCCATGGTTTAGAGGTCTGGAATAGACCAAAGACACTAAGTGTCATGACCAAGAGAGATTGGTCCAGCATTCACGGTGAAGTGAAAGAGGCTGAGTGTTAGAATAATCAACGCATAGTTTACCCACTTAGACATTAATTCCATTATTTTTGTCTTATTTGCCTAGTTCATGTGTCCCACCTTGTGCAAGTTGTTATTTGCCTATCTATAATGGTCAAACTTGCCATATTTGACTCATGGAGCGCATGGGAGAGATAAAGGAATCAATTCTACTTTATTCCTAGCCTCCTAGGTGCCCTTCTGCTTTTTCTACTTTAGTGCCTGCTTTTTCAATGTTTTAAGGCAAAAGGAAAAGCTAGACTAGGTGAGGTTGACTTGTTTTTTTTCCTACACATCCTCCTCTCTTTTCTCCATGAAAAAGCATGTATGAGCTGCCATTCCACCACTCTTTAGCTTGAATATTCCTTTTTTCCAATTTGTGAGCTCCATGACAGATTTGGGATCAACTTTTTACACCTATGGGGGATTTGCTTATTTTTGGTAAGCCTGCTTTATGCTAGATTTGGATGCCTCCTCATGCATTCTATTTCTTGATGTATTCTATTTATTCAGCAATCTATGTTATTATAGGGTTGGCTATTGTACACTCAGTTAATACAATTTAGTGTTACAGCTCCATATTCAGTCTCTTTTGTGAGCAATTTTGCATGATCAATTGATAATTGTTGTGAGTAAAATTAATCTATTGCTGGCCTTAATTTCCACACTGAGAGCATGAAAAGCCACTACGGTGATGTGGGTTCCAGGATGGAACAAAACAAAGAGGGGAAAAACTCGTAATGCTCTCTCTTTCCTTTTGATTACATATATATGTATGATTATGCATTGTGAAAACAAAGGATTGTTGAATGCATGTATGATTGAGAATGAAATGTGTGTATTTGCTTAAGTAAAATTGTGAATGCTAGATTAGTTAATTGCCTGCCCAGGAATGGACATGAATGAGCTCATGTTCCTGTTGGGAAGGCATGAAAAATATGAAAGCCTCGTTGATGAGACTTGGACTGTCATGCCAATTGGGTAATTAACTGACTGATTTTAATGACTATATTATGCTTGGTCTGATAGAATTTCAATGGTGCATTTCACAGGTGAGAAAAGTGAAACTAGGTGGTGCATGTTGATTATGGCAGCGGATCAAAAGTTGTTGGACTTAGATGGAAGTCTCCTTCAAATGATTGCCAAGACCCAAGAGAATCTTGGGGATATGCTCAAGATATAGAGAAGGCAGAATGAGATGAACCACCAGATTTTGCAATACTCTATTGGTTTGCAAAGGGAGGTGAAAATCCTTCTGGGAGCAATCGACAAAGGAAAGGAAGGTGGATCAGTAGCAGGACAATTGTCCAAGCGACCGGATAGGAAATGGTCCAGGCATGAAGACTCAAAGTAAATTGAGCAGGTAGAGATGAAGCAGCCAGTGAGATGCTGGAGATGCGGAGGACATCATTTACACCGGGACTTCCCAATGAGGGAACATGATGAAGGCAATAGCCGCAGAGTTCCTAGACTTTGGGATCAGCTGGAAGCTGAGAACCAACGGGAGAAGTTCATGGAAGCCGAAGGGCTTGGTCTTGAACGTTCAAAGTAAATGAGTGGACATGGGACAGATCTGCAATTTTGAAATTTTGATGTGCAATTGTATAGGTATTGTATATATGTAATGGAACACCAAGGACGGTGTTATTCCAAGGGGGAGGGGAATGTAATGTCCCGGTTTTGACCCTGTTTGCATGATGTATATATATGTAATTAATCATGGTGAGGAGCTCAATGCAAAATCCCCACCATCGATTTGGTTGTGTATGTTTCGGCAATGGGGATAGTTGTCGATGGTATGTTGTGCTATCCAGAACCTTATAATGTGACATCATGTAAATACACACATCAATTAAAACTAAAACCCAACTAGCTACACCAGTGCAACGTTGAATGAAAAGGGCATGGTTCCAAAGGATAAGGGTGTGGGGGATGTCAAACCTTGGTTTATGGGGAAAAACCCATGTGTTACCACCTTGTGTGTTTGCCACCTTTCCTTGTCTCACCCAACCGTTTTGATGTCTTGATGGAGGTAGTTGGGGCAGTTATTGTTTTGGGAGTGGGGTGGTAGTACTGTCAGTCCTTTTCCCACACACCCACTCCACCCATGACTTTCCATTCACTCCACTCCATCCCGGTCAGTTCACCTTCATGGTGACGTCTGTTGAGGCTCATGCAGAGCAGTGGTCGGTCATGCTCACGCGTAGAGCTATGGTCTATTCGTTTCTTCTGGGGGGGGGGGCCTGTTCATCTTCCTCACATAGAGGTGGGTGCTATTTTCCCTCACACTCTAGTCGGCTCATCCTCACGCACAGAGAGTTTTTCGCTCTCACACAAGGACGCGCAGGCAGTTGGCCTAGTTTTCCTTCTCATGGTTGTGGTCTGTGGAATTTTCCCCTTCACATAGGGAGTGTAGTCTTCCTCATGCATAGATCGAGAGATTGTAATTTCTTCCCAGTGCGATCTGGGTAATCCTTTCTCCGGCGACTTCAACTGGGTAACCGGGGTTGTTGTTTTCCCCACGTTGTTGGTAATGTAGACTGTTATGTTTTTGGGATTGTTGTTTTCCCATGCTAGGAGTGGTATTTGTTGTTATACCTGGGGGTTGTCTATTATGGTTTGCAATCAGTTTCTCATGGCTGGGGGGTGCTATCATCATCCCTTGTGGACTATGGAGCATTGCTATCATCCATGGTGGGGTTGTGGTTGTTGGTGCACCCTGGTTTGGGTTGCTGTTGAGTTGTTTTGGCCACGTTAGGGCCAAGAACAACTTTGATTTTCCTTATGGTCTTGAGCTGTGTCTCATTTTGGTTTGGGGTTGCCACCCTGTTGTTTATGCCTTCATCACAGAGCTGTGAAGGTATTCTTTTGCTGCTGGTATGTAGTGGTTGTCCTTTGGACTGTGCCGGCTTGGCTGATCGTTTGATGGCTTGATAAACCCAGCTGTGATGGTTTGACTGATTTGGTCCCTTGGCTAGGTGTAAGCCTGTATTACCCCTTAGTCCTTGAGGAATCATGCCCAGCTCAGGGGTGGTAGCATTGCTGAGAGAGTGATGAGCAAGCTGGCCTATTGTTGGGTGGAACGTTGCAATGACGTAGCTGGTTGCGGATCGTGCTCTTCATCGAAAGATAAGTAATCCTGCTTGTTTCATCTCTGCAAATATATTAATTTCAAATGAATTAAGATGAACATGATTAATGCTGGAATGTATGTTTTCTTCCACTATATGATTGAAGATTATGCATTCTTGTTATGTTTAAGCTTCTTTAATTTCAGCATTGATGTCTTTTGTTTGTGTTCTTGGGGCTGTTTTCCCGTGTTTGGTGATGGTCGCGTCCTCTTCGCCGGTCTGAGGGATGGGAACGTGACAACTGATAGAAGACTACCTTTGTGATGGAGTGGGGATGTTTCCAATATACTGTAATACCCTTTGGACTTAAGAATTCTCCTACAATTTTTTCCAAAATAATTGTTTATTATTTTAAAAATTTCATTCACAATTTTTTTAAAGTCTACTTCGATGATTGGGTGGCATTTGAGCTTGTAAAAGACCATATTGCAAGCCTTATAATAATGTTGGAACGTTGTCTCCTGTATCAAGTTTCTTTAAACTTGAAGAAATGTATCTTTTGCGCCCTGTTTGGATTTCTATTGGGCCATGCATTCTGTCGCGATGGAATTTTGGTCAACCCAACTAAAATTGCCATCATTCTCAACCCACCATAGCATAATACAATTAAAAATTTGAGAGAAACACTCAGACACAGTAGATACTACGGAAAATTTATTACGGGATATGCAGAGGTGACTTCTTTGAAGGAAAATTTGTTGAAAAAGGATGCCAAGTTCCATTTGATGGAGAGATGCCAAGAGAGTCTAGACACATTAAAGAATAATATGGATATGTTTCCCATACTTTTATTTCCAGACTAGAAAAAGGAATTTCATGTTCATGTCAAATCGTCGTCTATCACAATTGTTGTGGTACTAATGCAACCAGGAGAATGGTCAACTGGACGTCTTATTGCCTTTGCTAGTAGGAAATTGTCGACTATAGAAAAGAATTATACCACAACAAAAAGAGAAGGGTTAGCAATGGTATATGCCTTGTAGATGTACAGACACTACTTGTTGGGAGGACATTTCAATATGTACACAGACCATTCTGCATTGAAATACCTGGTCAATAAGCTAGTGTTGGGGGGGGATATCTTTCGATGGATTCTCCTCTTTCAAGAATTCGATTTTGAAGTAATTATTAAACACAATTGATTAAACTTGGGACCATATCATATTTCAAGGATCAAAAGCAGTGAAGAACCTAGTAATCTGAGGATAATCTCCCTGATGTGCAATTGTTTGTGATAACCATGTTTGATTCTTCATCACTACTCCTTAGAATATGAGTGATCGTTGATATTAAATGAAGAACATGTCGGTGTTGTAGAAGGCCGTAATGCTGAAAAAGATACGGTGCACAAAATCTTACAAGCATGATTGTGTTGTCTTACCATGCATGCAGATGCCTGAGATTATTGTCGCAACTATGATATCTTCCAAAAAACTAGGAAGTTGTCATGATGGGATGAAATTACTTTGGTATCTTAAGTAACATTGCAGGAATTCGATAAATGGGTTGTTGAATTTGTGGGACTTATCAGTCCAACAAGAAAGCACATAGGTGCATGCTATATTATTACTACGACTAATTCCTAACCAGATGGGTCGAAGCAACTCTAGTAATGGATTGTACTGCTGTACAGTTTTTGTTTGAAAATGTCATGACAAGATTCGACTGTCCAAATATTTTAATAAGTGATAAAGGTACGCACTTTATCAACCATTTGATTGAATAACTGACAGAATAATTTCTTATTCAACATCAAAAAACAACATCATATCACCCTCATGCGAATGGTGTTGTCGAGGCCTTTAACAAAATCCTATAGAACTGCATTAACAAATATTTGTAATGCTCAAAGAGATGAATGGGATCAGAAAATTTCCACAATATTATGGGCATATCGCACGACTTGTAAGAAATTGATAGTCCACATTCCATTTCACATGGTGTGTGGACAGGAAGTTGTGATACCGATGGAGTACATTGTATCGAGTCTAATAATCCTTGTGATCACAGAAATGGAAGTTGTTGATGTTGTTGAGGAGAGATTGTTACAACTTGTGCAGCTCGAAGAAGAAATTTTTGTTGCAGAGTATCACCAAAACGTTGAGAAAGAAAGACATAAGGTATGGCATGATCGACACTTTAAGAACACGTAGTTTCAGTTTGGAGGACTTGTTCTTATGTATGACAACAAATTTTTCAAGCATCCATGAAAGTAAAAAACACATTGGTTCAGACCATATATTGTCGAGGAAATCACTTACGAAGGTACAGTGAAATTGAAAAACCTATATGGAACACAATTTAGAGGACTAATAAATGGAAGTCGGCTAAAGCCATATCATGATAGTCATGAGTTGATCCCATAAAAAAAAGAGGTTTTTGATTGTACACTATTATTTTGTTGCACAAAGAGAACAACATAAAAATATGGAAACAGAAACACTTTGATCCTTTTATGAATTTTTTGGTCACAGAATTCTAGTCTATCATACTAAGAAGAAAACTTGCACAGACTCAATGTCTAGCACAGATCATAAATTCAGGGCTAAGACACTGAGTCTATCGTAAGAAAATGAAATTTGTTGAAGGAGGAATACCAATCGTAGGGAGTGCGATGCTATAGAAATAAATATTGGTATCACAGAAATTACAGTTGTATGACATTAATTTCAAAATCCCAAGATAATTTCGCTGTCTACTTTTAAGTCACTTCTATCATGATTGTAATGACGTCACAACAAAAAGTGGTAGGGTACATAACAATTTATGTATGATGATTCAGACAGGTGATCCACGTGACGGATTGTGTTGTCATTGTTCCAATCGATGATTGTGTGTGTGAAGTGTTGACATAGATCCGTCAACAAGGGTTCATTCACTATCGACACCGAAAACATAGCGATCTCCTTGAGCACCAACCTAGACAGGTTTTACCCTATCAAACAACACCTGCATAGAAGATGAAGTCTCACCTGAGATGTTCGAGGGAGAATTTTCGGAACCAAGTTTCCATCGTAAGAAGGAGGATTGTGCATCTACTATTAAACTTATTGCATCATCATTTAGCAGAGCCAAACATTAATAGATTTATGTTTCCATTCAATGGATCGAATCAACGTACTTAGATCACAATAGACATATTGATGCATAAATAGATCTATTAATATACCATCATTCACAACATGAAAGCATTGCATCATATAAATATCAACATCACAATGCAGTATTCATCTACATTTACATTGCAGAAAATAGGAAAATAGGGAAATGTAAAAAGACACAATGTTCTATCCAATCTCCATCATGTCATATTAACTTCGCAGCAAAACACAGGTTCACAAAAATAGATTTTCAATTCCTCTCTTACAAAGGTTTTATCTCTATATTATCAAAGTTCCAAAGATATCAACATTACAATCCTATATCTACTTATAGGCTTGCACACTTACATCAGAGGTCCACTTAAGTCAACTTCCTAACTACTTGGACCAAAATCTACAAAATACTGACCAAAATCCACATAATATGGTTAAAATATACAAAATATAGTCAAAAACCTCAAAACATAACCAATATACCTTGCACACCAACTTTCACCTTTGCATGACATATTCGACCTTGCGCAACATCCTCAATGTTGCGGAACTAACTATGCTCAAAACTGCCTGCCAACAGGCCCCCAACACAATCTTATGTCTCTCCCTCGAGCCACGTCAGCTGGAAATGGTGTAACCTTTGATCTTTACCTTGAATTACCCATACTGTTGGGTGATCTCTTTAACCTTCTCCTTGATCTTCTCCTTGATTTCCCATCTTTTTGTCTCTTCATGCTCTAGTGGATGCTCAATGATATTTGCAAGTACACCCCTTCGGTCATCCTGAACTTTCTACAGCATTGAAATCACCTTCACTGAGAGCTGTGCTCCAATGTCCTGGAATTTATCCAACTGTGTTGTGCACCTATGTTGAATCTCCCTTGTCTTTGCAACACATGGTTGTAATTCCTTCAGGTATGCTGCTTTTGTGATCTGCACAACCGAGGGAATCTCTTCAAGCGATGTCCTCAGTGTGGCCAACTATCCATCAACTTCTTGCAACTGCGTGGTGAGTTATTCCAATTGTCCATCTTGGACTACACTTCCCCAAAATTGTGTAGTCACATCTGTGACTCATTTGTCTTCTTGCTCCATCTCTTCCAGCTACGTTGCTAAGTACTCAATGGTTCTTTTCCATTCCGAAGCCTACTTTGGTGATGTTCCTGGATTCACCATCTCATGCGGATCTTCATTGTCACACTTAAGTTGTGCAATTATGGCTCTAAGTCGTTGTTCTTTCACCTCCACATCCATATATGCAATGATTTATCGTACTTCTTGGAAGGCAACAGAACCTGCCTTCTTGTTATACCAAAATCCTCTCATCATCATGTGATAAGACCTTTGACATACCTATTTTCCCTTAATCCCAACACTTGGATTGGAAGCCCATGTTGATTGGAAATATTTCATAAAAAGACTTAGCACCACACTTTCCCCTTTATCCATGAGCGGTACCTTGCTCGCATCGCCAGTGCCTTGTTATCCATAAGTGGTGCCACCGCTTATAGCCCTTGGTCCATAATTATTTCTTACATGAACTGCTCTGTCATAGAAGGAGAAAAGAGGTACCTTGGGTAAAATGGGAAAAAGAGAATATTCTCAAGGCTTCTAGATCATGAGCATCGTGTCCTCCCTTATCCCTATCATTGTGGGTCAGTTGAGCTCGAGATACCTCATCCTAGGATCTTAGAGGCCACCTCATCCACAAATCTCTCAACCATTCCTATCCATTGAGCCTTATAAATACAAGCTCATGTCCATGGTTTAGGGGGGAACCATTGAGGTATTGTTATGCTGTTGGATTGACCACTTGTCCCAAGCCATTGGAGAGCATAGAGAGCAAAGTTGGAGCTTATGGGGATGAAATTTTTTGGTTTCATGGAGATGCATGTCAACACTAAGGGTTAATTAGTTGTAAACTTATCCATTTTAATCTTAATGCAAAGCTGATTTTTGTCCCACTTTACTGTTGTTGTTTGATTTCACATGTCAATGTTGTTGGATTCCTTAGTCACTGACATGGATTAATAGATTATGTTCTAGTAGCTTTGATGTGTTTACATGTTTAATCTGATTGCAGGTACACAGGCTTACTATCGAAGCAGGAATTCCAGGTATCTATGATATCCAGGGAGGGTCTTCATCCTTTGTCGTTCATTTGTTCTGGATTTGAACCATTCAGACCAAAGGAATAGCTTCTGTTTGCAGAAGGTGAAATATTCCTACTTACAAATCTGGTGACTTCACTGGGGAATGAATAGATATATGTATCATTTAATTTGATCTTCCTCGGTTCTTCAACTATTGTTTGAATCTAGGCTCCTTCTCCAGCTCTCTTTAGTCAAATGTACTATCTGACTCAGTGAATTTGGGTTTGAAACTTCCAGATATTTCCAGATCTGAATCATTTCAACCTTTTATGCTCTTTTTTTATACTCAATCTATTAGTTTTAACCCTGATCTGGTCTTTTTCTGACTTGATCTTTCGTTCTCCTTGTGTTTTGGATATATTCAAGGAATCGCACATGTTTTGTTGGCAAGAAGTGGTGTCAGCGCCTGAGTCCAGTTAGCAATACGCGGTGCCACCACCTGAATCCAGTGAGAAAGGAGTAGTTCTACCTCAAAACCGCATGTCAATAGCTTCATCTGCGTGATGCCAGGTAGGCCCTATTCCAGAATTTGTATTTTGATTTTTGTGTGTTTTTGGCTTACTTTTTGATGAAAATGAAATGTATTTTTGAAAAAAAAATCTCCCTCAGGGCCATGAATTGTATATTCTGTAGTCGCTTTGATTATGATATTCTTTCTGCATTCAAAGAGATTTTTTGTTTCTTGCATTAGATTCTACATTATTTTCTTTGCTTGAAACCTATTGCTCTTTTCTGTAGATATTATTCGTTGGAATTGGAAATATACATTTCATTTTTGTGATTAGGTTTCGGTTTGTTTTGGAATTGGAATATGTGAGTGATCCATGTTGTTTTGTGTCTTTCTTTGCTTGGGGCGATTCTTGTTTCCTTTTGCATACTGATTTTTTCAGTTCTTGGTTGGGAAGATTGGTTCTTTGTTTCCTTGTCTATTTCAAAGAGAAGTTTTAGTTTTCTCTCTTTTTTTCTTTATTCACAAGTTTGTTGAATGATTTTATTCTTGTTTTGTGCATGATTGTTCGAGATTCTAGATCTTATTTTCTTCAAGAAGAAATATATGTTTTCAGATTTGCGTGCATTAGAGTTAGTTTTGCTTGGAAACGTTAGTGAAATTATCTTTCCATTGAGTTTTTTATGCATCTTTTTCAGGCATGAAAAGATAGGAAACATTTTTGGTTTATTTATGTTTGATGTTCTCTAGATCTCTTTTTTATTTGCTTTGAAGATTGTTTGGGGTGCATTGATATTTCCCCTTTCGTTTGAAAAGATAGAATTGCATTTGCATTTGGGTGTGCATTTTTTGGGAAGAAAAGTACATCTCTCTCCCTCTCTTAGGTAGAATTTCATTGAAGAAGAAAACTTGCATTATCATATAGATCAATGTGCATCTTCTTTAATTCAAGTTTTCACTCCTTGGTTCCACCTAAACGCACAAGATAAAATTAACGGTAGTACTAGGTTAAAAATTTTAGCAATTTACGTGATAAGTTAGAGACCTGTTCGGGCATCGTTAAGTGTAGGAGCTATCGTTACTTGTCTGCATTACATCTCGGGACTCACGTTGTTCTTCCATGTACTATCGTTATATCGAACGGCCTTTCACGTACCCTTGAGGTATATAGAAAGGTACTTCACATACTCGATTGTATATAGGAAGGCCCCTTGTGAACAGTTATGCATTAGACAACACTACTACCGATTCCATCTCCCACGTACCTTGCATATATTAGGAGACCCTTTTAGGAATCCTCAAACCATCTAAGTTATCCATTTGGCCTATCCTGTGAGGCTCCTGACTCTTATCCACTCCTTTCACATGTTTTCTTGTTGCTTTTAGTTTGAGTAGTACTTGTTTGTGCGTGGTATATAGGGGGTTTTTAGAGAGTTTAGAGATGGCATCCTCATCTAGGACTACCACTCAAGAGGTCCCTTTCCAAGGTGTAACTTTTGTATTCCCTCCAAGTGAAGGTATTGGTCCTCCCTTTATTGCCACTCTAAATATTCCTTGATTAACTATAGGATTACCAGTCTGGATTTTTAATCCAGTAATTCCTATTACACCTAATGTCTCAAATGTCACCTCTCCTCCGAGAGAGGATCAACCTCAACCTAATCCATCTCCTTCTTCACCGGTTGTGGCTTCATCTCTTTCTTCTTCTTCACTTAACCAAATCTCTATGGTTAGTAGTCATGTGGATAAGAAGAAGAATAAAGGGAAGGGTAAAAAGAAGAAGGATAAGAAAGAGAAAAAGAAGCAACTATCTTCCCTTGATGGTGCTCCTTCTAAGAGAATTCCTAGAAAACCCAAGTTCCCTTGTAAGCTTTACAAGGGGAACCACCTTATTAAGGAGTGTCTTGGTCCCTACCATGTACAAGACAAGTGGTCTAGAAGATCCAAACCATCTGTGTCATCAACCTCTGATCATCATATTGACGATACTCCATTAACTAGTGACTCATTGGTAAAAGGTCGTAAGGGTAAAGTCTTGTATCCTTGTTTGATTTGCAAGGCTATGCATCATACTTTTCTTTGTCCAATCATGGATGAAGCTTCGCGTTGGTTGGAAAATATTACTGATCATCAACAGGTGATTCCAACAAGTGATAGTAATTTATCCCTCGATTCCTCGCTGGTTGACAAACTGATCAATTCAGTTTCATATATAATTGATCCCACTCTTCCTTCGAAGAGTGAAGCGATCGAGTCGAGGTCATTTCCACCCGATCCCTCTCTTTCATTAGAGAGTGTTAAGACTGAAGTAGTCACTTTGACCAAATATTCGTCTTGTTCTTCTCTTCCAGTAAAGAATGAACTAAATCCTGCTGAAGTTTTTATGCTTCGTTCTGATTGTTCTCGACAAGAGGAAATTTTGTCTGTTTCGACAGAACCCTCTCTAAGTAGTGATGTTATTTCCTTTGACTGGAGTAACCTAACAGAGTCTTTTCTTCATTTGAGTGTTCCTTTCCAGATAGTTGTGAATGTTACTGCTAGGTGGATACTTCGCACTATTGTTGATGAAGGGGCTTCTGTTAGTATTATATCCTCAATTGCTTGGCAAGATTTAGGTTCTCCTCAACTTGTGCCAACCACTGATCAGATACTGGCTTTTAATAGAAGACCTACTGCACCTTTAGGGACCCTTCCTTATTTACCTATTACATTAGGAGGGAAAATTGTCTGCATTGTTGTTATGGTGGTCCAATGTCCTTTAGATTTCAATATGCTCCTTGGATGTGATTATGTTTATGCCATGAAGGCTGTTGTGTCCACACTCTTTATAGTTATGCATTTACCCCATGATGGGAAGTTTGTTACCATCGATCAGCTTTATTTTGTTACACCTGACCATCGCATTACTCCTAGTAATCATACTTCCCTGAATGTGCCGCATGTTCTTGTGGCTCTTTGCCCTTCTAGTTATCTTCTTCCCATCATAGGTAAGATCGGGGGCATGGCTCTAGTGTACGGACATCATAATGGAGCTAAGCTACTAGCTTTTATGTAATGGGGGCAACCTACCAACCTCTAGATATCATGTTCGGTAGGAGCGGGTTTTAGAGCATAGTTTACTTTTGGTTTCAAGCTTGATAAAAAAATTTAACCACTCCTTAAGCATAGTTTACCCTTTTGGTTTCAAGCTTGCATAAAAATGAAACCATGTTGTGAGCATAGTTCCCATTCTGTGTCAAGCTCGTTAAAAAATGAAACAGATTCCTATGAGCAAAGTTCCCATTCTATGTCAAGCTCGTTAAAAAATGAAATGGATCTCCTCAAGCATAATTTACCTTTTGGTTTCAAGCTTGCATAAAAATGAAATCATTCCTAAGCATAGTTCATTTTCTATTTCAAGCTCGTAAAAAAATGAAGTAGGTTTCCTTAAGCATAGTTTACCTTTTGGTTTCAAGCTTGCATAAAAATGAAACCATGTTCCAATCATAGTTACGCTTTGTTTCAAGCTTGCGTAAAAATGAAACAGATCCCCTTCCCTTGAGTCGAGTCTTCACTTTAGTGTTAGAACTTGAACCTTCTTTTCATATGCCCGGTTCTCATTCTTCCTACCCCCCTGGTGAACATTTTCACATTAGTAACCAGGCTTTTTAGGTTGGGTATGGAAGAAGAATCATCAGATGAAACGAAGCTTGCGGGGCATGTCAAGATCCTAGCAATCATGCTAGGGGTAAGCTTCGCTAGAAATCATGCTAGGGACAATATTCCAAACTTTGTATACCATGTTAATGGTATTTTTCAAGCATAGTTTACCCATTGGTTTCAAGCTTGCGTAAAAATGAAACCAATCCTTGAGCATTCTTTCAAATGATATTCAAGCTCGTTAAAAACAGTAAGATGGTGTTGAGCTTACTTTTTATTTTTCATGCTCTGGTTAAAACATGAAATTTGGTTTGACCTTAGTTTCTTACTTTTTCGTGCTCTGGATTCAAACATGAAAAATTCTAATGGAGTCTTATTTTCATATCTTTTTCAGGCTCCTTAAACACGAAAAGATCATTGAGTTTGTCTCTGATTCTTTCCAGGCTCGTAAAAAGTGACATTGTGTAAATAAACCTCATGGATTCCTATTAAACTCTTTTTAGGCTCCCTAAATACGAAAAGATTTTCAAGCGATATTGTCTTCTTCACGCTCGTTAAAGAATTTGAAGAGTCATCCGTCCAACAATAGGTTATCTCTTTTTTGGTTCAGATAGGACTATTTATGAAAAAGGAACACTCTAGCCAATCATGACTGGAAGAGTTCTCTAAGGTATGATTTTACACTTTTTTAGGCCTTAGAGACTAAATCATATGAAAAAGGACCCCTTTGGAGTCTTCTTTTGTAATCGTTCAAACTCTCTAAGCATGAATGATACTAAGTTTTCTTTCATTGGACTCGTTAGATTAAACATTGAGAGACCCATGTTGGGAACAAACCCCTCCTCTCTCATGTTCGTAAAACATATGAGTCTAGACTTGTCTTCTGACAAGCTATATCGAGTGTTTGTTACCCTCTTTGAACTCGTAAATCCGAAAAGAGTCACTCATCGATCATGATGGGGAAAATGGGAAGGGAATCATTTTTGCAAATAAATGGCAATAGTTTGTCGTTACCTTTGAACATGGAACTTATCTACACATCATGTCAGTCAATTGAGTATTCAGCTGATCTCCATGACGATCCACTTTCATGAGTCATGCCACTCCTTTGAGTCTTTCAAAAGAATGCATTGTCCACTGTCGCATTTTGTGTGTCTGTCCCATCTAATCATGCTGCCAATTCTTGTGTCGTGACGCCCGATGTTCAAAAGGGATTTGAAGAAGTTTACCTCTGCAGTCAACACAGTCTTTGTGTCAGTACTTTTGAGTCAGTCCTATGGTTACTACATTCACATAATTCCAGAACTATGTTCTGAGTTTCATGCCATCGATGTGGGACTCATCATGGCCCTCCTTCGATGAGACTATTCCTGTCGACATCAGCTCATTATCTAGGAAATAGTCCTAGAAACAAAAAATTAGTACCTTGAGATCTATATGCTTAATGACAGATTCTCTCACTCTTGACATAGGTTCACATCATTGACCTTTGATTGATAGAATTGACTGGGTGTTCGACATCAGGACATCTATTCACACTCAGTAGATTGTACTAGGGTACCTTGGGAATCATTGACATTAATGGTGATCTTACTCACACTTGTTAACGGTTCACATCATTGATTGGTAATCAAGTGGTTTCTACCATGTTTGACTTCATATCATTGTAATCACATGGATAGAATCATACTTTGTAGAAGAAGAGACGAAGACCCTGGGTAGTTAGTTAAAGCGCTCATTGCTTTTCCCCCAGGCTATGATGGAGTTTTGTACATCTAGCATGGATCCACATTTGTATGGTCATGGCTATGCTCAAATTTGCGTCTCTATGACATGGATCTACGCTGTATTCTAGTAGCCATGCTTGTTTATTCCTCCCATGGATCTGCCTTGTATTGGTCTGTAGCCATGAGTTGTGTCTATGATTCAAAAATATTAATGTACTACAGATTCCTACTTAACGACATGCTCCGATCGAGTCGACATTTTCACCTTGTAGCAATGACTTGTTCTCTTAAAGCTCTCATTTATCGTGTCCCTCTAAGACTCATGCTTTGGGGGACATCCTGTTATACCAAAATCCTGTTATCATCATGTGACAAGACCTTTGACATACCTATTTTCCCTTAATCCCAACACTTGGAGTGGAATCCCATGTTGATTGTCAATCTTTCAGAAAAATACTCAGCACCATGCTTTCCCCTTTATCCATGGGTAGTACCTTGCTTGCACCGCCAGTTCCTTATTATCCATAAGTGGTGCCACCACTTATAGCCCTTGGTCCATAATCATTTCTTACCTGAACCTCTCTATCAGAGAAGGAGAAAAGTGGTACCTTGGGTAAAATGAGAAAAAGAGAAGATTCTCGAGGCTTCTAGATCATGAGCCTCATGTCCTCCCTTATCCCTATCATTGTGGGTTAGTTGAGCTAGAGATCCCTCATCCTAGGATCTTAGAGGCCACCTCATCCACAAATCTCTCAACCATTCCTATCCATTGAGCCTTATAAATACAATCTCATGTCCATGGTTAAGGGGGGAACCATTGAGGTATTGTTATGCTGTTGGATTGACCACTTGGCCCAAGCCATTGGAGAGCATAAAGAGCAAAGTTGGAGCTTATGGGGATGAAATTTTTTGGTTTCATGGAGATGCATGTCAACACTAAGGATTAAATGGTTGTAAACTTCTCCATTTTAATCTTAATGCAAAGCTGATTTCTGTCCCACTTTACTGTTGTTGTTTGATTTCACATGTAAATGTTGTTGGATTCCTTAGTCACTGACATGGGTTAATAGATTATGTTCTGGTAGATTTTATGTGTTTACATGTTTAATCTGATTATAGGTACATAGTTTTACTATCGAAGTAGGCATTCCAGGTATCTACGATATCCAAGGAGGGTCTTCATCCTTTGTCGTTCATTTGTTCTGGATCTGAACCATTTAGACCAGAGGAACAACTTCTGTCTGTAGAAGGTGAAATATTACTGCTTACCCTGCTCTAGGCACACCTTGTTGTCCCAGATTTGTGCTTTATCCACCATCAATTGATCATGCTCCTTCTTTAGGTTCTCAATATCCTTCCTTTCCTTTGCTTCTTTCTCGTGCGACCTCAAAAGGTGGTCGCTAATAACTTGCTCCTAGTCAACTAACTCTTGAGTCACAACCCTCTACGGTTGAACCAATGTCTATGTTGACAGTTCATTGAGGTCCAATGAGAAGTCCTAAAACTATTGAAGTGAGTTTTTAACATCCTCATTGTTGATCTCGATCGCATGTGGTGGAATTTTAACATTCTTGATCCGCTTCCAAGTGCTGATTGCCAAAACATTCTATGACACACCTGCCTTGGGTACCCTATTCAAAACTGCATCAATCAATGAATTAAGGCAAGTGTTTACCTCACCAAATATGTTAGTCACATGATTGTTCATCTACTCTGTCGTCACATCAATCATTGTGGTGATTTTCGCAATAATACGACTTACTTGATCCTTGGTCACTAGCATTGTCCTGTTGGCCACCCCCTACTCTTGTCGCTTCTTTATTCGTGATTCCTCAAAATACCGCTATGGCTATAAGTCAATTGGTGTTTTTTTTTATGCTTCATCTAACTTGTGCTCACTTTGTGGTTCTTACAGAGGATCTATAGGAGCATCAGTTGGTGGACCCATCGACACTTCCTCTGTGCTAAAAGGTTCGCACCATTGCATGGGCCAGTCATCTATAATTGCCTCCAACTCTGCATCAGATAGTTTGTAAAGTGTGGGAAACCATTTCTTCTTAGTGTCTTTTTGTTCCTGCACATGAATCGTATGTGGCCCTATCACAAACTAAGAAATGCATTGATATTTCACCACTACCTCTTCTGATAACCGCAGAACCTTCATGGTTTCCTCCTACAGCACCTCCCAATACAGGAAGAATTGTATTGAGTAGTCCTTGAGCCATTATGAATCCTTAAAATACCATAGGTTTTGGTATCATGCTCCTTTGCATGCCTTGACCTCCTCAATGTCCATTCCCTGGTAGTATTCAGGCTCCATCCAAGCAACCAACGCGATCAGAATGAGCAGCCAGCTATAAGTGAAATGTCGCTTCCCCACCTAGGCTGCTAGTGCATCATCAGTCAATTGGTTCATCAGGAATAAATTCCATTTCATATGTACTCCTTGTGCATAGTGCTAAATGCTATGACCCCTGAATTGCGTTGGTTGGGTCGGTTCTGTTTTACTACCTTGTTAGTCAGAATCCTTGCTACGATGTAGATAGCCTACTCCTTAATGTTGTCAACTATGTATGCACTCCTATTACACTTCAAGTCATATCTCTTCTTCAGCTTTTCCACCAATTTCTTATTGTTTTCATTCCCCCAAAAATATTGTGATGGGTCTAGCCCCTCTTTGGGCAGCCCCGTAAACTCTAAAATCAGTGCAACGATGATTGGTACCGGTTGTTCGAGCCACAAGTAGCCTCCATGAAAGCACACTAACAGTTGCTTCACACATGTGTTGGATTTCACCAACCTCCTAAAATGTGTCATGTTGATGAAGCCTAACAACCCCAATCTCTCCAATCCCCGCGCCCAGTCATGTGGAATACAGGCTACTTGGCTGCAACCTATTGTTGTCACAAGTAAAAATGGGTCTACGGTGATCTCGTTCAACATGAGAAGATCATGATATTCATATTTCATTCTCATGATCGAGGGCACTATGTCCATGGTGCATAGCATGCCCTGCAGTATCGGTGGCATCTTGACTGGATACCTCTAGTTCTTTGTGATTTTTTGCGGCTTTGCATCCAGTCAATACAAAGGAACATAGCTAGGGATTTCCGCAGTGGACACCCTAGTATGAGATGTGGATTCCTTAGCCCCATATGTCGATGGTCTTGTCTACTAGACCACCTCTTCTGCTTCCCGTGCAGAAGTTCTGGTTGACTGCTTCTTCTGCACCAAGGACTTGGGCCGTTGAGCCCCTCTCTTCTTCTTAGTGATAGAAAACAAACCCATCGCCATGTTGGTGACTTCTTACTCAATGGTCATCCCTACAATTGGTGAGTATATCCCAGTTGAACTCTCTATATGTATCGGCTCACTTGACATTCCTCACAAATTCCCACAAGTTCACAATGCGACACCTCAACCTCACTCCACTCTGTAAGAAAACTGCACAATGCAACACAACACACTATAATCAACTCTACAACAAATCGGTGGCTCACTCTTTAAAATTGTGAATTCATACCTCAACCTTCCCTCTTATTATAGTGATGAGTTCACTGTGTGAATGATCTCTTAATCATTACGACCAAATCCTCAGTAACTACCGAAATACGTTGACAATCCTCCCAATCCAACGGTCAGATCTTCCATTAATGTGTGTCCTATCCAGAAGCTCTGCTGGTTAACTGTTTTAACTACTGTATTTATTGTTGATTTGAATTTTTCATGGCCCTGCGGCCATCGTGATATGACTTCCTAACTACGATTCTGACTCCTCTACTTGCACAACCACTTCCCCCTAGCGCGCTGTCCTTTTAACTACAATCTTATGCAATTTTTTTTAAAACTACGTAGTGCCTCAAGAATCGTGCACCACCGACCCCATCCCTTAGGGCTTCATCTTGTTGCCATTTACTAACTTAGGTAGCATCGTACCATCTAACTCTTGCAGGTGTACTGCACCTCCTGTAGTAATGGAAGTATTAACATATGGACCTAGCCAATGCATATACAACTTACCTAGATGTTTGGAGAACTTGTTGTCATACATTAGCACTAGGTCTCCTTGTTGAAAGTGTTTATTCTTGATATTACGATCGTGACAATATTTCTAGTGATCCTTCTCAATGTGCTGGTGAAAACCCGTAACAAAGAGGTCTTCCTCGAGTTGTACCAACTGCTCTAGAGGTTATTTGAATACCCCTTCATCATCCATTTTTGATGTCACAGTGATGCGCAAACTCAAAACAATGTATTCCATTGGCATGATTGCCTCCTGCCCATATACCAAATTGAATGGTTCTATCCTATCAATATCTTCCAAGGGGTGTGATATGCTCACAAGAGTGCGAGAATATTCAATTCCTAGCCATCACGGTTTCCATGACATACCTTTGTGAGCGCATGTTCCAAAACCTTCTTGAATTCCTTAATTGTCTGATTTTCTTGTGGATGATAAGGGTGACTCTTCTTATCCCCTATCTGAAGCTCCTCTGTCAATGCACTAATCGTGCGATTGATAAAGTGAATCCCTTGATCACTCAATAATATCTTTGGACACCCAAACCAAGTAACATTGTTATCAAATAGGAATCACGCTATTGTTGCATCAGTGAAATCTAGAATCGGTGCGGCCTCCACCCATATCGTCAAATAATACGTACTTGTGATGATATACCGCACACCAATTCTCTTTCCAGGTCGGTTGATTGGTCCCACCAATTCCAGTACGCATTTATCAAATGGCTACAATGTCACCTACGGTACTAACGAAATATCATCCCTCCTTAACAGTTTCCCATTTATTTGACAACATCACAATTCCATGCATATTCTGTTGAATCCCCGTTCAAATTCGTCCACCAAATCCCTATGCAAAGTGCCTTCTTGGCTGTAGCGCAACCTTTGTAGTGTCCACCTGCAACTCTCGCATGTGCTTCCGCCAATACCTGCCCCTATTCATGCAATAGGACACATCGTCGTAGTATCTCATCTCGTCCCAGCTTATAGATTTTTCCAACAATCAATTGGAAATATGCGGCTTGAACAACTAAATACTTCTTCTGACTTGTAGTAAGGCCTTCTAGTGCTCTTCTCATCGCCAAAAACTAGACTATTTTCTCATAGTAATCATCAACCATATCGACTATGAATAATTGCACATCAGGTAACCCATATTCAATGTTCATCGGTTCTTCACCTATATCAATTTGCGATAAGTGATCTAGGCCTACATCCAAGCTACCCAGCTTCACAATTATCTCAAAATCAAACTCTTGAACGAGAAGCAGCCAACGACATATCTTCCCCCCCAACACAGGCTTATTCACTAGGTATTTCAAAGAGGAGTGATCCGTGAACATCTTTAAATGACCTCCCAATAGGTAATGTCGAAACTTCTGTAATGCATATACCATTTCCAACCCTTACCCCCTTGTCGTAGTATAATTTTTCTCCATAGATGACAACTTCTGACTAGCGAAAGCATTCAGGTGATCAATATCACCTTCACCTGGTTGTGTGAGCACCACTCCCAATGTATTTGATGATGAATCAACATGAACATGGAACTCCTTCATCCAATCAGGAAAAAATAGTATTGGTGTAGAATCAATCTTTGCCTTTAGTGTGTCTAAGTTTCCCTAACACTCCTAAATCCATACAAATACCGCATCCTTCTTGAACAACCTCTCCATAAGAGTCATGATCGTGGCATAACCTCTGATGAATTTGTGATAATATCATGTATGGCCTAATATTGCTCTAAGTTTCTTCACATTCATAGGTAGTGCGAGCTCAAAATCATCGCAATATTGGCTGGGTCAACCAATAGTCCTTCCTTGGAAATAATGTGGCCCAACAACATCCCAAACGGTGCACAGAAAATGCACTTCTTTGAGTTTAGCACGATTTTATACTGTCGACATCGCTCCAACATTAGTCGCAGATTTTCCAGATGGTACTTGATCAATCCATAAACCGTCCAGTCATCCATGTAAATCGCTAGAAACTTCTGAATAATATCCTTGAATGCAGTGACAACAATCGTGGAGAATATCGCATGTGCATTCTTCAGTCCAAATGGCATCATAGTGTACTAAAAACATCCCCACTCAGTAACAAAAGTTGTCTAATCTAGATCCTCTTTTACAACCTTAATTTGGTGATAGCCATAAAATCCATTCGTGAATGAATAAATTTCTTGACTTCCCACTCCTTCTAATATCTCATCAGTAAATGGTGTCTAAAATGGATCATGCAAGCATGCATCATTCATTTTTTTGAGGTCAAAACAAATCTGAACCTCACCTGTCTTCTTATCTTGCACCACCATGGGGATGATCCATTCTGAATCCTCAACTGATTCTTTTATCCGAGCATCCACCATTCTATCAAGATCATCCTTGGCCCTCTCCTTGTATCGCATATTCAAGTGATATGATCACTGCTTCATAGAATTTGCATATGATTTCAATGGGATCTTCATCTCTCCCAAATCTCCCAATATCCCCTTCATCTCAGAGAACTTTGTACGAAAAAATATTGGAACTCCTGCAATTGATTAGTAATATTTACCATCATTTATTCATCCCAGTAGTCCCCAACATTCATGAACTTCAGTTGCTCCTCTGTTCCAATGTTGACCTCCCAAATTTTCAATGGCTGATTCACCGAATATGTTAGTATCTCAGGTGCTGTGACATTCTGACTTCCTTTTGTCTCTGAAAATTTGATATTCCATGGATCATCACCATCATTTGGTCCTCCTGTTACATTGTAGCACTCCATCATTGACTACATCATACATGTTTCATGCGTATCCACTGGATATGCAACTGGAACTAACTTCAGAATAATGTCGCGGATGTGCTCCAATGCGCTATGAACGGCTAGGTATGCATCCGCAAAGATGAATGTATGATAGAAAAATTTCTATAGCTCCTCCCATGTCATAATTTCTTTGCACAACTTATCAGATATGTACCACTAACGTGGAATATCATCAATGTGTGTACAAAGGAATGTACCCACTCGTCCTTTGGTCGCGATACCCACATGGTCTTACATGCGATTAGATGATCGACAGGATAATTCCACCCATCATGCCTCTCGGCTTGTTATTTTTCTACTTCACCAAAGAAAACCATCATTAATCTATGACATTACAACCATGTAGTGATCAAGTTATTATGGGTCTCCCACCAACGTGTTGGGGTAGCCTTCAACACATCATCCAACGCCAACAATCGCTGTGGTTCTAACACGTTATCCTCAAATTCAACTAGAGACTTAGAGAACTCGGTTAGTTCTTCATATACTGGCAACTCAATAGTTTCTTTTGTGAATCAGCACAACGACTAAGTAATTAGGTTGCACTTCTTATTCAATACCATATGCATTCGATTCTGCCAATTCTCCAGAGCATCATCAAGTTCCAAAGACACAGAGCTAGAGCTGTGCCAATCGAGCTCACCATCGACAGTCGGGTGGATGTAATCCTATGAGATGTTATATGTGTGATCCCATCCTCCTATAAGCTCTTCCTTAACCAGTTCAACATATCTTCTTCCTTCCGTAGGGTCCCTCAGAGCTATGAATCTGATGTCGCGGTTTTCAAATGTCATCACACACGTCTTGAAATTAATCACTGCCAAACTGTCATTGGCCCATCCAATCCCCAGAAATGTGAGATATGAGCCTCTTCCATCAACAAATTCAATAACATCAAAATCAGCATAATCTTTCATCCCTTCAACTTCTACTGCAATATGCAGAACTCGACCAATTAGTGTTACTCTATCCTGGTTAGAAAGTCGGAGCTACACAGGGGACCAAACCAACTATGGTTTCCCCATATTTTCCCATATCTTATTTTTTAGAATGTTGACATTTGAGCCTAGATGGTTGAATCGACCTCGTAGTCCCCAATATGAATATTCCTTCTCATCTCTTTCCCCGTATTTTTCTTGTGCAAAGAGTTCATCGTGGACTTCTTCTATCCCTTTTTTGGTCGATGCAACAAATTTGCAATCTTATTGAGCACATCGGGATCATTTTCTAGTGACAAACAACTTTCAAAGAAGTTCTGTAAGGTACCATTCTACCGTGATGGTCCTTCTACCAAAGTTGAGTCAAAAGCATGTGGCATTTCATAAACATGCAACTTACCTGGATCTCTTCTTATTGCATTGTGTGTTTCGAAGAATGTGTCCCTCTCAGCATCAACATCAAACTGTACTTTCTTATTTCCAGCCAAACAAATTTGTGGAAACAAGATATCCTCTCCTCTCATCGCACCTCCGCAAGTAATGGTAGCAATGTCAACATCCTGCATTCTGGGTTCTACTGAGATCGTCGCACCTATCGAGCCTTGGTTCTGGTTCAATGGTGGATTCACCAGCTGGTTCACATTCTGGTTTTAATTCTGGTTCTGATTTTTAATCTAGTTCTGGTTCTGCAATTGGTTCTAGTTTTGGTTCTACAACTATGGAATGTTGCTTACCTGCCACTTCGCAATCAATTGTGGACAGCTCTCAATAGCGTGGTCAACAACGATACAATAAGTACACTATGCTTGCAAGTTCAAGTAGTCTCCCTGACAATGTCCTAGTACTTCACAATTATAACATTGTATATTTCCATGGTCTTGGCCTCCTCCTCGACCAAAACCTCCACCTTGTCCTCCTCAGAATCCACCTTGTTACTGATACTGTGGTTGATTTAATTGTTGTTATAGCGGGGGATTCAGCTATTGTTGGACATATTGTTGCAGTTGAGTATACTGCGGATGTTGCAGAGCCATATGCATATGGTTGTACTGTGGAGGTGGCAGGAAAAATTGTAGCTGTGGCACAAACTTAGGTTGTGGTTGCTACTACGGTACAAATTGTGGCTATGGTTGTGACTGTGGTACAAAATGTGACTACAATTGTACCACCTTCGGTTGCTGTTGTGGTTGCTGCATCATTTGATGGTATTCTCCCTTCACAAAGTACATGTCCATCATTTTATCCTGGAAAAAATCATATGCATGAAAATCCTTATCTTCATGCCCAACAGACTGGCAGAACGTGCAGTATAAATTCGTCGGCTTCATGACCATCTTCTACATATACCCACAATATTCATGTCTATGCCCATAGACTTTCCAGATGTGGCACCATCGCATTCCACCATACTTAGTGGATTTGGCGCTGCCGACAGTAGGTAGTTTCAAAAATCTGGGCATTGATCTTTATGATGTCCTTCCGCGTGACATCGAGTACACCATATTTCTTCATGATACTCTTTCCCCTTCTTGATATCCTGCAACTGGATCTTCAATTTTTCCAGCTGAGACTCAATCTGATTCATACCAACTCCATTCTCACCAATAGGTAAATCCTCCAACTTCATTGAAATCTCTAGAGCCTCGCTCCGTGTTGTAATATTTTGCTACATCAAAGTAATTCTTATATGTGGTACTAATGCCACGATGAACCATTCCTTATGTTGAACATCACTCATGTCAAAGCTGACTCTTGCCATCAGCATCTTGAATCGCTGATCAAAATCCCAAACAGTTTTGTTTGGGTACTGCTTGATTTCCTTCAGCTTTGTGGTGACTTTACACCTCAGACTTCAGTTGTGTGAACTCCTCAATCAATCCTTTTTTGATTTCAGCCATAGTCTTCACTGGAGTACCTGGGGGAACTTGTACAAATTTCATGTACCAATCCAGTGTGCAACCTCAAATATTCGTTGCCAACTGTCCCTTCTTAATGTCATCATCTTGAGCTTATTTGTCAGTCCAAACTGCTTCACATAGAAACTAGTATTGGTCGGGATCCTCAATCCTTTTTCCATGAAACAGAGGTAACTTCACATCATCACCTGCCATCCTGGGTCTTCTTCCTAAATTTGTTGATCTGTAAATATTAGAGTGTTATTGGCACATCAGACAAGTTGGTGTCGAGATAGTGTTTCTTCCGGCATGTGGCACAGTGCACAGAAGTGTGGGTACATTTTTTCTCTAGGTGGTTCTTTCCTCGAGCTTGGGCGTAGTCTCATCGTCTCCTTCATCATTTTAGGGTCGCTTCATCCCCTGTGGTCTTCTCTTGTGGCCTCTCGTTTTGGTCGTAGCAGGACTCTCTCTTGTCCTTTTCCTCTTCTCTTTCCAAAACCTTTCTCCTCCTCGTGTAAGATCATTGCCTTCCTCAGCTTCTCTCACAGTCCCATTGTAACTTACATCCATCTACCCTATATCATTCCATCCAACCCTCGTCTCCATGATACCTACAGCCTCCACACACCAAGGCTCTAATCTTCAGAGTTCATTTTCTGTATGTCTTTTTCACAGATGAGCATCTTAATAAACAATTGAAAAGATAAAATAAATCTACCTCTTGGTCCATTGAAGAACTCCCTTTTCACCTTGATGTAAGAGTTTAACTGTGTCGACAGTGAACTTAGTGATGTAGCACTCCAAGATGTTATTAGGACAAAATTCAATGACCCTTGGTGCTCTATTATCTACCTCCTATGATTGTTGGATCAGTTCTAGAGTCTAGCTAGTTGGTTTGCCCCCTTGGAAGTTTTTCTTCAGATAGGTCAATCACGGAAACCACTCATTCAAGATGATCGGAAAATCAGAAAAAAAATTACTCATGTAGTTCAGAATACAGGTGCCTCTCCAACCACTATTTCATTTTTACTCCACGGTTCTGATTCTCTTTCTCAGTGAATTCTCGTGCCTTCTGGTCAAACCAGTCTTGAATTTATAGTCTTGTTGGACGCCACAACATGTCCTCCTTCCCCTTCACACTATGGTCCCGACAATGAAACCTTTTGTTGACATAGATCCTTCGACAGGGGTTAAGTCACCATCGACACCCAAAACGGGGATCTTCCTGAGCACTGTCCTAGATAGTTTTACCCTATCCAACAACACCTACAGAGAATATGAAGTATCAGCCGGGATGTTCAAGGGAGAACTGTTGAAACCAAGTTTCTACAGTACGAAGGAGGATTGTGCATCTACTGTTCTATCACATCATAATTTAGCAGAGCTAAACATTAACAGATTCATGTTTTCATTCATTAGATCAGATCAATGTACTTAGATCACAACAAACATATTGATGCATATACAGATCTATCAATATACCATCATTCACAATAGGAAATAATCACATCATACAGAGATCAACATCACAATGAAGTATTCATTTACATTTACATTGCAGAAAACAGGAAAATAGGGAAATGCAAAAAGACACATTGTTCTGTCCAATCTCCATCATGTCATATTAACTTCGTAACAAAACACAGGTTCCCAAAACCAGTTCTTCAATTCCTCTCTTACAAAGGTTTGATATTGATATTATCAAATATCCAAATATATCAACACTTACAACCCTAGATCTACTTATAGTCTTGCGCCTTTACATTGGAGGTCCACATAAGTCAACTTCCTTACTACTTGGACCAAAATCTACAAAATGATGAACAAAATCCACATAATACGGTCAAAATATACAAAATATGGTCAAAACCCTCAAAACATAACCAATCCTCCTTCCACACCAATTTTCACCTTTTCACGACATCTTTGACCTTACGCAACACCCTCCATGTTGCATAGCTAACTATCCTCAAAACTGCCTACCAACATGAAGGTTTGACAGATTGAATGAGTAGGTATTACCTACATTCAACCTTCACTTTCAATTCATTATGATGTGCTTGAATGAGTAACTCCTCTCTGCAACTCCCACGTCCAAAGTAAGTTAGTTGGTTATAGAGTTATGGTTACCATGAATCCTAGTGACACTGCACTCGTAGGCTCTGCCATTGAAGCTAGGTCACCTACATTGATCATGGAAGATGTTGTCAGATACGGTTCTGCCACAGGAAGGGATGGGATTGGAAATTGCAAAATTTCCAGTCATCCATGAGATTGGATACGAATCGACCTATCAGGTTCTTCAATGAAGAAGCGTTCTGGTTCATGCAATAGTAAAGTTATCTTAGCACTGTTGATGAAGGATGAAGAAGAAACGGTTGAAATTTGGTTATTAGATGACATTCCACCTAAATCACCAGATAGACTTGCATAATGATTCACTAGAATACACATTATCCATTGGTAGAACCTGCCGATCTGAACCAGAGTTCAAACAACGCCAAACAAATATAAAGGCCACCATCATCTCCATCATTTGTATAAGAATCTCAAAATATAGTTTGTGATGGTGTTTAAACGAAGAAGATGAGATGGAATATTTCATCATTAAATAAATAGAGAAGACTATTAGATGACAAAATTCATTGTCGACGAAGAAGAAGTTGATTAACATGGTCTTCCTATGAAAGGGAAGAATCCAAAGAAAAGAATGCCTAAGAAAGCACTCGTGATTTCTTCTTCATCTTTCAGAATCAGTGATGTTGATGAACTTATCTATCTCTTCCATCCTACCACTCTGAAACAGTAACTTTATGTGATAGAAGAAAGAAGGGAAACAATGGTAGAGGATGCGAAGAGAATCGAAGAAGTAGATTCATCATGTGCCAAGTTTGTTTACCAAGTGTCTCAAGCTTGGGAATCCTTGATCAATGATGCCAGACTAGAAAAATTCGTAGATGATTTGTGCTCAAAAGAGACAGAAGTAAATCAGCTAAAGAATGAGATGGAAAATTTATCCATAGTAGATAATATGGCTAAGGCAACAGAAATTAAGAAGCTCCAACAATAAGTGATGGTGTTGTGCATGCAACAGCTACAAAGGGCAGATAAAGTTGAAGAGTTGTAGGTTGAAGCATAATGGATTACGGGAATTACCTAGACTGTAAATTAGAGGGTACAATGAGCAATAGAAACACCAAGGATCTTACTGTTGGAACACCTATGTTCTGACCTTGTGGAAAACTTGTAGAAAGCAAAGGAATATGTGCGATGAGAGACAAAAGACATCCTAACAATATTCCAAGATTTTCAAGGTAAAGTCGTCCCAAATGCAGAAGTAGAAGAATATCCTTGCATGGATCAAGATGAGCCACAGGTGAGTGTTGGGGGCCTATTTTCCCTAGGGAAAGCTAGGAAAAATTCAATTAGAATTATTCTCAAGTATGAAATCACAAGAAGAAAGGAAGTTGCAACATAAGAAACCATGGAATTAAGAGGTCATGATAGAAGAAGAGTTATACAAAAGAAGAGTTCACGATAGAAGAAGAGTTCTACAAAATAATAGTTTGACAGAAGAATAGTTCGATAGAGGAAACCATGTCAGAAGGCGTGTAGTGGATCCATGACTGGAATGCAACAGTTTGGAAATATCATGGGTACCGTGGTCGGATAGAATCGGTATAAGTCACATGTATGAAAGAATCTTTGTAATTAAGGTCATTATTGCCTACTGACATGTGTTGCTAGAATAAAAATGATAGAATATTGGCTAATTGTATGATTTTGGCTGAGAGAGACATGTAAGAGTCTATAAGAAGGAAGAAACTAGGCTATGTGAGGCTTACTCACTTCCGAAACAGTTGCACTATGTTAGCTTCATGAAGGTCATATTGTCTGGGTTTCTTAGCGATCTATTGTTGTTTATTATCTAGTATATCAGCAGAGAGTTAGTTAGTTGTTTGGTAGAGAGTTGAAGAAGTCTGCAACTGAGTGTGTAGAAGTGTAGAGAGATTAATGGGATCCAAGTTGTGTGTGAATTAATAGTAGAGTTGAAGATTCAATCATAGTTGTAGAGTCGTAAAATAATTTGATTCGATCCAAGTTGTGTGTGGATAAAAACTAGAGTCAAGTAGATAAGGATCAGCGACAAAAGACCAGAGAGCATGAGAGGAGAGAGAAGTCTATATAGATAGAAGAAGAAGATCTAGGATAGAGTATGAACCTTAGTCCACAGAGAAAAGGGTGCCATATATTTCTCATGCCAGATGAAGAGAGCCTTTGTGGTTTTTCCCATAAAGGTTTCCACATTAGATACTGTGTCGAATGTGTAAATGATTAATGTATTTGAGTTTCATATATGTTTGTTGTGAATAAGTGTAATGTATTTACTTACAAAGGTGTTAAATGTATCTACCGTAATGTTATAGTCGAAATTATTTATGCTCCATTATATTTATTGTTATAGTATCTGTTGATGGTTGAATCGAGTCACATTTTTATTTTTCATAATGATTATAAGGGTTACACCCACCGCATTCGGTTGAGAGCCTTGGTAGAACACCAAGGGAAGAGAAATCCCCACCCAACTACGAAAACTTGGTTCTGGAATTTACACATAGGAAATATATCTCGAGTGAGACTGCATGTGCACTGCAGGTGCTGCCGACTGAGCCTTTCTATGTTGGCCTGATATCTTGGGATTTGTTGCATGCAAATGGGAGGGATTGAACCTGGGTCAAACAACCATCAATGCCAAATCTATTCCTTATATTCTTCTCCATGCAAAAGACATGTGGCATGCCTTCCAAGATTAGCTTTAGCTAAGGAATGTGCCATACCTTCCAAGAATATATTTAATTAATAGTTTAACTAAATTTGATATGAACTCAATATTTAACTAAATATTTATCACTTAGTTAATAGTCTAACTTAAGTTTCATCAATGCTTCACTCTTAGATTCACCAATGATTCACTCTTAGTGTCATCAATGCTTTATTATTAGTGCCACTAGTGCTTCAATTTTAGTTCCATCCATGCAAATCACTTTATTTACTATTTTTATCTTTTCATGGATCACAAGGAGATTCCTTATTTAACTAATGTATTCTTTATTATAACTGAGTCTTTAACTAAAGCCTTATCAGTTCGAGTTCACTGGAGGCATACATAGGCAATTCAAATTCTTTCTCTCTCTATGCTTATCTATTTATCATTTAGAATATACTACATGGTCCACATGTGTATTTATTATTTATCCATCTTATCATATTATACTCAAAATAATTTTCACACATACTGATGATTATATCATATTACTTCGGACCATATAGTTGTGTGTTGAATTAATTCACTCTAGAGGTGATTAGTCCCTAGAGGATACTTAATAACTTTATCCATATAGAATGGACATGGTTAGTAATACATCACATAGTATAACCATTTTACCAAGTAAATAATACTACCTCAACAAATGGAGGTCCACCTAAATGAGTACCCATCTTCTGGATGACTTCATTAGTATCACATATTGATATTACAAGCCCATATCAACAATTGGAGATCCATCTCATAGGGTACCATCTATGAGAATCATTGACTTGATACAAAATAAGTCTACAGTCTTGATACAACACAAGACTTCAGTACTAGCACCCCACCTCAACACATGAGGATATAGATAGGACTTATACAACACAAGTCCAAATAATGACTCTTGATGATGTACAGACAACACTCCATCTCAACAAGGGATACATTATATTCCTTATCGGGAATTTTCTACCATACCAAGCTCATATTAGAAGTATTTCAACTTCATCACTAACAATAGATTTGTCCACACATTTTCAATTTTCTCATCAGTAGCTATGTACTAAAATTTTACCTTAGATGACCATGAATTTCGATGAAGTAAAAATTCATCACAATGTGTTTTATCATAACACATCTCCAACTCGATACACAACTCGATTGAATACACATACCCAGTTGGATACGCATACTCATGTGGATGCACATACGAAGTATGGTCACGCTCTCTAGTCAACATAAGTATGGTCACTCTCTCCAACCATCACAGTATAGTCATGATCTCCAATCATCACAAGTAACTTTCTTAGCTACTGTACTTATCAACTGGTAGTATTATCTACAAAACACTTTTGCTTCTGTAGTATTAACTATAACATATATATCTTATCTTAGTCTAAAAAAATAGTTCTATAGCACAATCATATAATAGTTCTACCATGTATCAATTACAATAAATAATCTATTCTAATATACCTCAAAAGTACACAAACATATTCTTAGCGACAATCATACAACATGTCTTCTAAGTACCTTAAGATACCAACCAACTACTTATACATAGTAGAATTATTTGGATTTGATCCAAAATGTAGTTTTTCTAAACTAGAAACCATGGATTTCAAATCCATCATGTATAAAAAAAATTACAACACATTAAATGTGTAATATCTTGTAGAAAGAAAATTTCATATTTTCTTTCAATCTTCATCATTTGTTGACTTCAAGAATCTTCTACTATATGGAGAATTTCTCTAGGATATTTCTATTAACTGTGATGTTCTTCAAGGCCTAATAACCTTTACAGTGATTTCATATTATACCACAATACCTCACTTATACAACTACATGTATAACCTCTCCAAGAGATTTAACTTTCCTTTGACAGTCTTGATTATCATTATTCTTGAGTATCATATAGTCTCTGAGACCTTGACTATGTCTCTGCTCATGGGAAAGGTGAATAAATAGTCTGCGTGTGTTTCCAATAGGGCAGGGGCCCATATAGATTTCATTTCTTATGAAACCATTTTTACTCTCCCATGTAAAACACTAAGGACAAAGTTTGAGAATTTCTAGGGTTATGATAGACCAAAGGTCACAAAGAAATGGGTTCAAATTGTAATAAATAGGGGTGTAGAGGATGATAGAAGGACCTTTTTCTGGAATAAGGGAGACTGGACTATTGTGTAAAAGAACTAATTCTTTTTTAATAAGAAATATTAATTGGCTGACACAAAGGGCTGCACAAAAATTTTCTTGGAATGTGTGGAATGCATCCTGTGGAATTGTTTCTTATTGCTTCTATACATTATACAATGAGATTGTTCTAACTTCTTGGAACTAATTATTTGCTTATCAATTTATTCATTTTCTATGTAAATGTATGTGTAATGAATGAGTAATAAATTATTTCATTATATCATAGCTATCTCTGGTATCCTTTCTACTGTAAATGTGAATATTGTGTTGGAACAACTATCGGTTAGACTTATATGAACATTTTGCAGTATATTAATCTGAACTCTAAATGTGCTCTCTATGGGGATATGATAGATTAGATTATTCTTACCTTTAGAAGAATAATTGAGAAGGAAATAAATCTAATATGAGAGGTAAGAACCTGTGCATCACCTGTGAGTTTTCTGCTCATCAATTATATGCATTTAGGCACTTGCATCTCATCTTTAAAAAGACAATTACATAAGTGGTGGACCGGGCTGTAAATAATAGATATTTAAAACAACTTAATCTATGATAGCCGTACCATTAACCAGATGGATACCCCACACCAAATGGTGGACGATCTAATTGGGGTGGATCATCGGGGAGAATCTCTACTGTCGGTACCTAGGAAATTTTCCAGGCATCAACAAATTTGGCACTAGAAGGAGGGCCTCCAGTGCATGGGTAGTAGAGGAAATATGTTTGCAAGAAAATAATCCACTTGAACAACATATGAAACGCCTTCCCTAAATATTTTATTCTTGAATCTGAAGAAAAAGAAAAGGTAAGTTGTAAAGAAGAAGACTCGGAATGTTTGTATGTTGTCCCTTTAAAAGAAGTTGATCACTTTCGAAGGCATACAAGATCTTATGTTAAGAAAATTGGAGGATTGAAAGTCATCCCTGTGCTACCAAGAAGGAAGGATTCCAAGAAACCAATCTATTATACTCAAGATTCGATCCTTGTGGAAAATTTGGAAGAATTAGTGGATCTATCTATCCTAGAAATCTCTCAACCTCTTGATAAGTTGGGACCAGAGTCTCCTACAACTCAATTTTTCCCACATTCTCCACCACAGTATCCACCTCGAGTTACGAGTGCAAATGTTAATCAACCGGTATGCAGGGATAGAACACCACTTAATCTAGTTGCTCCTTTGCATGATTTACCTAAGCACCTAGAGCGAGTGTTACCAAAGTTTGATCCCGAAAAAGGAATTTCTGTAGAAGACCATTTGAAATGTTTTTATCTTGCTCTGGATCTTTTCAATGTTGAACATGAAGATGTTGTATGTATACTATTTCCATATTCTTTTGAGCCTAAAGCATCCTCATGGTTCTTTAGTTTACAAGCCAATTCGATGGCAAACTGGGATACTTTCGAAAGGGTATTTAAAATAAAATTTGATAGTAATAAAATGGTAGCTACCCTTATGAAAGAGTTATTGTCTATGAGGATGGAAAGGAAAGAAAAGGTTCAAGACTTCAATCAAAGGTTTACTACTCTTTTAAATAGTTTTAGTGTTGCAACAAAACCAGTTGAAGAATATTTGGTAGAATATTACACTAAAACACTATACCCACCTATAGCAATGTTTGTTAAAAGGGCAGTCAAGCCCACATTGGTAGAAAATTATGAAGAAGCTAGAAGGGTGGAAGTTGATCTTGATAGTATCTCAAAGCATACTTCAGAACCATAAGTAAAAACCATAGCCAGCAAATAACCTTTGTTGTTAGCTAGGCCCAAAGAATAACATTCGAACAAGTTAGAAAATGTGGTCAATATGGTAAAAAAGTTATCAAATAATATAGTAGACTTAGAAAAGGACAAGGGAGCTAGTTCATCTAGAAATCCATTCAACCCTTATTATAAGAAAAGACAAGAAAGTGGACAGCCTCAACCGCCTCAGATTAATTATGTTGTTTTAAATTTTTTTAGAATAGTAATCTAACTCATTAGTACCCTTGATACACTACTTAGTCAATTTTATTGTTTAATTGCATTAATACACTATGTGATGGACGAGGGGTGCTTAGTTGGATAAATGCCAAGTCAAATTGCGATATTCATACCCACATGAGCACTCCAAATCAGTCATCCGGCCACATGTGCTCCATCATAATTTTTGGTGCACTCCCATTTATTAAATGTGGACAGCTTGGTTGACTAGGAGCACTAGAGGTGGATTTTGTCCATTTTTGGCTTGATTTGGTGAAATTAATGCCACATTGAGACTCTAAACAACCCAAATTTCCACACCCATGCATGCCAAGGTGTAATCATTGACCCACATCACTTCAGCCACTTCCAGTCAGCAATTTGTGCCTATTTTGGCTGATTTGGGGCATGACTGGCCCACCTAGGGGGGATTGATGCCAATTTGGCAATTTTGACTTGTACACTCACATTGGAATCCCAAAGCCTCATGAAAATTTCCAAATGTAATATAAAACTAGAAATAACATGTTTTTATGTTATACAGTTAAAATTATCTTGGTTCTATTCACATTTGTGTGTGTAAATTACTTCTCATTTCATGGTTTTTGTTGTTTTTTTTTAATTTGTGAGCTTCACTAACATTCCTGTATTATCCCATGGTTTGAATTTCTCACATGGTATTAGATACTATTGGATATCATTGAGTTTCATATCAATTCACAGAGTCTTGAGCTGCATTTGTTAGTGAAATTCCAGATAAAATCAAGTTGTTTTGCAGTACTTCCAACAAAAATTCATCACCAATTGCGTAGGTAGAAATGGAGGATACCCACATAATTCTAACACCCTTCAACTTCTTTTATTGGAAGATAGAGATGGTGATTCAGCTGAGATCCAAGGCGATTTATAGAGTTACCATGGGCACTGAGGTGGAACCAAATTCTGCAGTTGAAAATCCAAGTACTCCAACAGATTGCACGAGGAATTTGGATTGGTGTGTCTAAGCATATCAAGAGAGATATTGTTCCACATTGATATCTTGACAACACCCAATGATTTCTGGGTAAAACTAGAGGCATTATGTGGGAAAACTGATGAACTACTTGGTCACCATCTTGAGAATGAACTTATCAGCTTGAGCCCAGGGCACTATGATACAATCTAGGAATTATTCACCAAGTTTAAGTCACTTGTGTTGTAGATGAACCAATGTGGCATTGAGAAGAAAGAAGACCAATTGATTTTGTCAATCCTTTCGAAGTTTGGGCCATAGTTCTCAGTTTTTGTGAGCACATTCAACTTTGGCAAGTTAACACTTCGAAACTGGCAAATTCCCAGTCTCGTAAGCTTCATGGAGTTACTCACTTAGGAGAAATACAAGATGGCCCAAATAGGAACCATCAAGATCAAGGATCAAGAATTAGTAGTGTTGATGTAATTGTAACTTCGAAATGTATTCACTTGTATTGCTTATGTATTATAACCCGATGTTCATTCTGGGATGTATTTGTAATGTACTTGAGTCATGTCATGCCCCGAGGTTCCTATCGGGAGTTTCTATAATGTAAACAAGTCATGTCAAGTGAAGGTGGGTAACCCTCCTATTGTCTAAGGGTTAAAGTCCCCACACTTTTGGGGCACTACGTATATTAGACTCACCTAATGAAGTCGTCCCTAGTTGGGTTTAGTCAAGTTGGGAATTAGTATAAATAGAGAGCTAGCCTCTCTGTTTATCACACACTTACTCACATTCAGTTGTAGCACATAGCCGAGGAAGAGAAAGACACCGGGGCAAGGAAGAAAGAGGTTACTGCTATCGGGAGATCATCTTACTGTTTTTGGGTTTCACTTTTCGTGATTCTATCTCTAAGGAAGTTGCAGGGTTTTCTCCATTTATGGTTTCTCCGAGGAAAAACACTATGTTCATTGTCTCTTATGTTTGATTGTTGTGTTTGTTGTTCTCTCAATTAAATATCCTAATGTTATGCTAGCTTAACGTTAAAAATCTAACATGGTATCTGAGCTAACTTGAGAAGAAGACACTGTGCATATATGGGAACTAGGGATTCCTATTTTGTGGATCTATCTCCATAGATTTTCAGAAAAAGTAGGGTGGAATATCTTTCCTCCCTAGGGTGCATATTTTTGTCAAAGTAGAATCCAATTCTGAGGTTTTTCAGTTTTGGACCCGACACTGTTGTCGAAAATTAGGGATTTTCACAGAAGTGGAATTTTTTAGTGAGCCCAGGCCTAGATTGATATCCTCCACAAAATCGAAGTTAGGGATCAAATTCAAAGCATTTGGCTGGATAGAACTCCGAAAAAAAAAAACAAAACCCCTAATCTGCTCCTGAACCAGCACTACAGGATTTCATCTCCAAATCCATATCTGACATATTGACCTGGTAAGATTTAAATTTTTTGTATTTCCACTTGAGGTTCTCAGTTAAGATGTCTCATAATACCAAGCTTAATGAAAAGATTGAGGGAACTGATAACTTCTGAGCCTAGAAGTATAGGATCTCCCTAGTCCTGGAAGAAAATGAGTTGGATTTCTATATCAGTGAGGAGGTTCCAATTCCAGAGGGAGATGAGGACAAGGCCTTACATAAGAATAAGTTGGTTATGGAAAAGAGGATCATTGTTGATTCTATCAAGGATCACCTCATACCACAGGTGTCCTCCCTCAAGACACCTAAAGCCATGTTTGATTCCCTAACCAAACTTTTTGAAGGAAAGAACATCAATCAGAAGATGACTCTAACGAACCAGTTAAAGAATGTAAAGATCCATACTGAGGAGACCATCTAGTCATACTTCACAAGGGTCTCCTAGATCAAATAAAATCTAGAAGCAGAATATGAAGAAATGGAGAATGCAGAAATTGTGATGACAAGCTTGAATGGTCTCCCTAGGCCATGGGATTATTTCATCCAAGGAATCTATGCTAGGAAGAAGTTAGTCAAGTTCAGTAGACTGTGGGAAGAATGTTCACAAGAAGAAGCTCGGATAAAAGCTCGAGAAGAAAAGATGGGAAGTGAAGATCAAGCTCTCATAGTACACTCCAAGAAAGGAAGAAGGGAAAATCATCATCACCAAGGTAAGCAGTCTCATCAGAAAAACAATCCTGTAAGAAGGGATCCATCCAAACTCATATGTTATACATGCGATGAAATAGGACACTTTTCTAGAAATTGTCCCATGAATAATAATGGATCCAAGAAGAAGAATAAATCTAAAAGAATACATCATGCTCACACTGCTGAGGATGATGATCCTCCTAGGAAGAGAGTAAACTAAGAAAGTGAAGACTCTTCAAGTGAAGATGAATATGTTCTGATCTCCACTCTCACAGGAAATGTCACTCATGGAATTAAATATTGGCTTATTGACAGTGGGGCCTCCAAACACATGTCAGGTTTCAAGGAATCCTTTGAGAAACTATCTAAACATAATTCACCACACAAGGTGAAACTTGGGGATGACTACCAATATCCCATAAAAGGTAGTGGTGAATCCTCCTACAAAATAGACTTGGGAAAAGTTATGAAAATGAAGGATGTCTTGTTTGTACCAGGACTAAAGAAGAATCTTCTATCCATATCGGCATTGGATGCAAAAGGCATGAGGGTTGTATTTGTAGATGGCCAAGTCCTCATGTGGTCAAGAGGAAAGACTATTGATGATGCAATAGTGATTGGAGAACAAGAAGGAGGTTTATACAAATTGAGGGCCATCCAGAACAAGCTTTGGTCCATGACACAGTAGAGCCAAATGAACTTTGGCACAGAAGGATTTTATTGTGCATTACGGAGCACTACCACTTGCAAGCAAAGTTGTTGAAGGTCTTCCAGAAATTCATGCAAAACATGAAGGGTTCTGCAAAGGATGTGCGAAAGGAAAGAATATAAAGAAGACATTTCCAAGTAGCGAGAGCAAGGAAAAAGGAATCTTGGAAATCATCCACTCCGATGTATGTGGACCAATGTCATCAAGTTCACTAAGCAGGTATGTATACTATGTTTCTTTCATTGATGAATTTTCTAGGAATACATGGATTTACTTCATGAAGAACAAAGACGAAGTTTTCAGCAAGTTCAAGTAATTCAAAGCCTTGATAGAGAACCACACAGAAAAGAATATTAAAACCTTTCGATCAGATAATGGTGGATAATTCACATCAACTGAATTCAAAGACTTATGCAAAGAATCAAGGATTAAGACAAAGTTATCCACTCCATATAATCCACAATAGAATGGGGTTGCAGAGAGGAAGAATAGAACTATCATGGAAGCTGCAAGAACAATGCTTCATGATTAAGATCTTCCCATGCATCTACGGGCAAAACTTGCTATAATAGTGGTGCATGTACAGAAACAAAATCCACATAGAGTACTAGAGAACAAGACACCTGAAGAAGTATTTTCTAGAAAGAAACCAAAATTCAGCCATCTCAGAATATTCGGCTGTCCAGTGTACATACACATTCCAAAAGAGAAGAGAACGAAACTAGATCCTTCAGGAAAGAAGGGTATATTTGTGGGATACTCTGAAAGATTGAAGGCTTATATAATATACTTCCCAGGATTCAATAATATCGACATCAGCAGGGATGTAACATTTGATGAAGACTCAGCTTACAACAAATCTAGAAAGAGACCTGCTGAAGAACTTGACGAAGCAGAAGCACCCATAATTTATGATACAACCATGAATGAAGAAATTCAAGAAGACGATCGAGAATTTGAAGAACCACAAAGACCTGTAGATCCACCTCAAGAGAATAATCCTCACAAGAGGAAACCTGCTTGGGTATGAGAAATTATCCAAGGTGTGGAAATATATGGGGCTCCAGAAGAGAATCACAGAGAAAGAAAGAGAACCAGATCTTGCTCCAGATATGTAGCTTTACTATGTGACTTTATCAATGAAGAACCTTCCAATTATGAAGAAGTAGCACAATGGAAAAAATGGAAGGATGCTATGATCGAATAGTATCAATTGATCATGAAGAATGATGTTTGGGATGTTGTCCCAAAACTAGAAGGGAAGTCAGTTGTAACTTCCAAATGGATCTACAAGATCAAGCATGCTGCAGATGGTAGCATAGAGAAATATAAGGCAAGATTTGTGGCTTGTGGTTTCTCACAGAAAGAAGGAATAAACTATGAAGAAAACTTTGCACTTGTATCCAGATACACTTCCATCAGATCAGTACTTGCTCTAGTTGCAGTAATGAAATGGAAGATACACCAAATGGATGTCAAGACTACTTTCTTGAATGGTGTAGTGGAAGAGGAAGTGTATGTAGAACAGCCACTTGGTTTTGAGACACATGACAGGGAGTCTCATGTGTGCGTATTGAAGAAAGCCCTGTATGGCTTGAAAATGGCACCTAGGACATGGTATGATAGAATTAACATCTTTCTATCCAGTTTGGGATTTACCAAGAGTAAAGCAGATTCCAACCTTTACTACAAGGTTGAATATGGAAACCCAGTGATGCTACTATTGTATGTAGATGATGTTTTTGTAACAAGTATGGATGGGTTGATTGTTGATATGAAGAGAAAGCTTGCTGCCGAGTTCAAAATGAAGGACTTGGGTATGATGCAATATTTTCTGGGCATGGAGATGTGGCAGAATGCGGATGGAATCTCCCTCAGACAAGGGAAGTATGCAGTAGATATTCTAAAGAGGTTTGGGATGATGGACTAGAAGGCCATGACCACAACTATGGCATTGAACTTGAAGCTATTGAGTGATGATTCATTAGAGACGGTTGATACTATGATGTATCGTTAGATGATTGGGTCCTTGATGTACCCGATGAACACGAGACCAAACATTTACTTTGCTGTGAACACCTTGAGTCAGTTCTTGACAGATCCAAGACATGTTCACTTGATTGTTGCAAAGCATATTCTGAGGTACCTGAGTGGTACAATTGGTTATGGGCTTAAGTACGAGGTGAATCAAAAGATTAACTTGGAGGGTTATGTTGATTCAGATTGGGCAAGCAGTGCCATTGATAGGAAGAGAAATTCAGGGTGTTGCTTCAGTATGGGATCGGGTGTGATCTCTTGGTTTAGCAGGAAGCAATCCTGTGTGAAACTGAGTACAGCTGAAGCAGAGTATGTCACAGCTTGTTCAGCTAGTTGTGAGGTAGTATGGTTGTGGAAGCTACTATCTGATTTATTTGATCTCCAAATGGATTCTACTTGTATACATTGTGACAAACAGAGTTACGTTAAGTTGTCAGAGAATCCAGTGTTCCATGACAATTCGAAGAATATTGAGATCAAGTATCACTATATCAGGGATATGGTGCAGAGGGCAGTAGTGAAGCTCTAGTATGTTGCAACAAAGGAACAAATAGCTGATGTGTTGACAAAGATATTGGCTAGGGTGAAGTTCGAGTACTTAAGGGAGAAGCTTGGTGTTCTCTAGATCGAGGTTTCCTCCAAAGGGAAATGATGAGACCCAGAGCCATTCTGACATGGTAAGAGGATTGGTTCCTTCCATGGTCAGATGTAAGGGCTGAGACATTCTGTCATGGTGAGAGGATTGGTTCCTTCCATGTCATATATGAGTGTTGATCCATTCTGATGTGACTATAGGATTGGTTCCTACATGATCAAAATTAAGCCCTGAATGCCATTCTTGGAATGGAGGCGCCTGGTCAACTACTAGGTAGCTCAGTCTGGGATTGGGGCCATTCTGATATGACTGTAGGATTGGTTCTTACAAGATCAAATGTGAGTGCACACCCTTCTGACATTGGTTGTCAGATGTAAGTGCAGAGCCCTTTCAGCATGAAGGATTGGTTCTTTGCATTGTTGAATATAAGTGCTAAGCCCTTATGACATTGGTTGTTAGATGTAAGTGCAGAGCCTTTCAGCATGGAGGATTGGTTCCTCGCATGGCCGAGTGTAAGTGTTGAAGCATTTCCTACATTGGTTGATGGATGTGAGTGCTGGCCCTTTCTAACAGGGTTGTGGGAGGTGTTCCCACATGGTCAGGTCTGAGTGTTGGGTGTGCCTTTCTGATATGATTATAGGATTGGTTCCTACATGATCAGATGTAAGTGCTGGGTGGTCCATTCTAAATTAGGGTCAGATATAAGTGCTAGAAGAAGACCTACATGGAGGCTTGGCCTACAACTAGCATGAAAAAGGGTTGGCTCTGTAGAACTTCCTATGATGAGAAGAATCATGACTTAGCACCCATGACGATCCAGTGATGATGATCCAGCGGAGATGATCCAGATCGAGGGATGATCCAGATCTAGAGATGATGCTCCAGAGATGATCCAGATCGAGGGATGATCCAGATCCAGTGATGATGATCCAGATCGAGTAATGATCCAGATCTAGGTAAAGATGACTTGAAGATGAAGGTGACTTGAAGATAGAGATGACTTGAGGTGAAGATGACAAAGACTTGATGATGATCTAGATGATACAGAGAAGAAGACTTGTGCTGATAAATTGTGTTGAGAGAATACCTTCCTAGTTAAGAGGGAGTGTTGATGTAATTGTAACTTTGGAATGTATTCGCTTGTATTGCTTATGTATTGTAACCCGATGTTTATTTCGGGATGTATTTGTAATGTACTTGAGTCATGTCATGCCCCGAGTTTCCTATCGGGAGTTTCTATAATGTAAACAAGTCATATCAAGTCATGGTGGGTAACCCTCCTATTGTCTAAGGGTTAAAGTACCTGCAGTTCCAGGGCACTAGGGTTATTAGACTCACCTAGTGAAGTCGGCCCTGGTTGGGTTTAGTCAAGGTAAGAATTAGTATAAATAAAGAACTAGCCTCTCTATTTATCACACACTCAGTTGTAGCACATAGATGAGCAAGAGAAAGACACTGGGGCAAGGAAGAAAGAGGTTACTGTTGTTGGGAGATCATCTTACTGTTTTTGGGTTTCACTTTTGGTGTTGATTCTATCTCTGAGGAAGTTGTGGGGTTTTCTCCATTTATGGTTTCTTCGAGGAAAAACATTGTTTTCATTGTCTCTTGTGTTTGATTGTTGTTCTTGTTGTTCTCTCAGTGAAATATCCTAATGTTATTCCAGCTTAATGTTAAAAATCTAACAAGTAGTGAGAGTTTCAAATTCCTCAAAGGGAAATCCCAAGTCCAAAAATTCCAAGCTGCCAGAGAAGAATAAAAACCTAGAAAAAACCCAAATCTAGTGATGCAAGTTCGAATCCTTCCAGGGAGAAGGACAAGAAGGGAAAAGAAAAGACCAAAGTCACCTATTTCCATAAGGGATGGCATCTAGAGATCTCATGCATGAAAAATACCATTGACACCATGGCACAACTGTTGGAGAGGAACAACATTCTAGTCCCTGACAGCGCAAGAAAGAAGGATGGCACCTCTAGTTCGAATGAAAGCAAGGAGAAATGTCATGCTTTGGTGGTAGGTACTTCTAACTCCTAATATTTTATCATTGATTCAGGGGCTTACATGCATATGGTATCCAATAGAGATGTATTCTCCTCCATGAGTTCAAATGTTTCCCCAGCAATTCGAATGGGGGATAATTCAGAAATGCAGACCAAGGGGATTGGTAGGATTGACTTAGAACATGGCTATTTCAATGAAGTATTGTATGTACCAGAACTTCCATCAAATTTACTTTCAGTCTTTTAGATGATCCATATAGGAGAGGCAAAGAGAGTGAAATTCAGTCCATACATGGTAGATATTGTAGAGATCTCAATAGACCAAGTCATTGCAATTGGGTATGCAGATCACCATGAGAGGATGTACAAGTTCTCTAACTTCCTCCCCACTCCCAATGACCAAGAACTTCTATCACATTCCAATGAGGTTTCGAAGTTATGGCATGAGAGGTTTGGTCACATGAACTAAAAGTACCTCCAGGCACTACACAAAGATGAGATGGTGGAAGGAATTTCACAAATTAGATCATCAAATGGAGCATGCATTGGGTGCATAGTTGGCAAGCATCCTGAACAAAGCTATGAGAAAGGGAATGCAAGGAGAGCAACACAACCACTTGGATTGGTGCATTCAGACTTGATTGGTCCATTTCCCACTCCATAATATGGTAGATCAAGGTATGTACTTACATTCATATATGATTACTCTTGATTTTGTTGGGTGTACTTCCTTAAATTGGCGTCTGAAGTGTTTGAACACTTAAATATTTGGAAGGCATTGGTAGAAAATCAGAGTGGGTATAAGATTAAGGTCCTTAGGACTGGTAATGGGAAGGGGTATGTAAACAAGAACCTACAGCACCTTTGTGAGGATTTTGGCATCCAAATGCAACACTCAACTCCCTACACACCACAACAAAATGGTGTGGCTGAGAGAAATAATAGATATCTCAAGGAGATGGCCACTTGCATGATAGAAGTAAGGAATATAAGTCCCAATCTATGGGATGATTCCATTAGTTGTTCTTCTCACATACAAAATAGAGCCTTCCATAAATCAGTAAAAGGAAAGACACCTTACAAGGCATGGTTTGGCCAAAATCCAAATGTCTCAAATTTCAGAATTTTCGGGACTAGAACTTGGGCTAGAATCCCCTATGAAAAGAGGAAATCCTTGCAACCACAAAGAAAGGATTGCATTATGGTTGGGTATGGTGAAGAAACTAAATTTTACAAGCTCTTTGACACCTCTACTTGCAAGAAATTTGTTGAGATAAGTGTGAAATTTGACGAAGAGCCAATTCCTTATTTCGAGCTTGCACTGGGGGAATGCTCCTCTCCTGAACCATTCGAAGATGTAATTGATGATACATGCTCTATTTTTTCTGATATATCTTATATAAATATTTCTGAAGATGATTTTTCTTTATATGACTCACCATCAAGGCCCAAGTGGGCTGAAAAAATCATTCAAGCTACTGGGGAATTGGCAAGCAATCCCCATGAGCCTAGGAAGACTAGATCACAAACTAGTAGTGCTTCCTTTGCAAGTGATAGTGCTCTTACTGAGCACTGTTATATGATGATTGGGTATTATCCTTAGACATATCAATAATCTTTTAATGAACCAATATGGAGATAATAAATTGAAGAATAATTTCAGTCCCTCCAAGAGAACAAGACATGGGAATTGGTTCCCCTTCCTCCCAAGAGGAAGCTTATCCAATGCAAATGGGTATTTTGAACCAAAATTGCAGCTGATGGTTCTGATCTGAAACATAAGGCAAGATTATTTTCCAAGTTCTATTCTCAAGTCCATGGTATTAATTACACATAGACCTTTGAACTTGTTGCAAAGATGGATTCCATAAGACTAGTTCTTGCAATGGCAGCTAGTAAGGGTTGGGAAGTTCACCACATGGATGTTAAGAGTGCTTTACTGCATGGTGAGCTGCATGAATATATATATATATGCAGAAGCGTAAATTTTTCCAATAGGATCCTTCATTGGTATGTAGGTTTAAGAAATCTTTGTATGGACTCAAGCAAGCCCCCAGGGCTTGGTATGCAAAAATGGATGCTTTTGTCTCTCTATTGGTTTCACTAGATGCAAATAAGAACCTAATGTGTATTTGCAGAATCATTATGGTATTTTTCAGGTTAGTTTAATTTATGTTGATGACCTCCTCATTGTAGGTAGCTGCACCAAATTAATTGGCTCAATTAAGTCATGTTTGCATAGTGAATTTGCCATGACCGACCTAGGATTGCTAAGGCAATTTTTTGGCTTGGAAATTGAGCAAAGTGAAAGGGGAATCAAGATGAGTCAGCCAAATTATGCTTTAGACCTGATAAAGAAGTTTAACATGGCTAAGTGTAAGGAAACCAAGTCTCCCTTTCTTTATGGCATCAAAATGCATGAATTTGGCAATTCTCCATTGGTAGATATTACACTCTACAGGAAACTAGTGGGAAGCTTGCTCTATCTCACTCACACAAGACCTGATTTTTCTTATGCTGTAAGTGATGTAGAAAGACATATTCACCAGCCACATGAGCTAAATTGGAGAGCAGAAAAAAGAATTCTTCAATATGTCTAGGCATTAGAAGAAATTTGGGGTCTAAAATGGGCCTTATAAGAAAATGTGCCAAAATAAGTTTTTGTGAGTTGGAATTCAAGAACCAATAGAATTTCAATAAAATAAGTCAACCATAATGGTTGAATTTATATATTTGTCATTAAAAAAAACTACTTTTTTTGTTCGTATTTTCGACATATCTCATTGTGTTTTTACTCAAATTTCGATCAGGAGAGCTCGTTGGATGCGGAATTTGATTCCGCATCCAACGAGTACCCACACTGCATATTTTTGACGGACCCCGCTACCCCAAAAACAAGAAATACCTAAAAAAATGTGATGATGATGTCATTGTCATGTTTTTTCAGGTATTTCTTGTTTTTGAGGTAGCGGGGTTCATCAAAAGTATGCAGTGTGGGTACTCGTTGGATGCAGAATCAAATTCCGCATCCAACAAGCTCTCCCGATTGAAATTTGAGTAAAAACACAGGGAGATATGTCGAAAATATGAACACAAAAAGTAGTTTTTTTCTTTCTTCCTCCAAAATTAATCAATATTATTTTATTATTTTAACTATTATTTTATTATTTTCCTTAGGAGGCCCATTTTAGACCCCAAAATTCCTCTAATGGACCCAAGAATTTTGGGGTGTAGTACACAACTAGTTCCTCACTTCAACTAGCTGGATTTTTTGATTCATATTGGGCTGGAGATCCCAATAATATGAAGTCAAATTCAGGTTTTGTATTTATGTTTTCTGAAGGTCCCATTTTCTGGTCAATTAAGAAATAGCACACCATTTCACTTTCATCAACAGAGGCCGAGTATAGGGCAACAATCAATGCTGCAACATAGTGTGTTTGGTTGCAGGGAATTCTCCGGGAATTTGGTGTCACAATTGATTCTCCAACCAAAATTTGGGTGGAAAATCAAAGTGCCATAAAAATATCTACTGATCTAGTTCAAAGGAAGAGGAAAAAACATATTGAGATACACATGCATTACATTTGGGCTTAGTGCAGGGTGATCTTACTGCAGTATTGGCCATCCACCAAGAAAACTGTTGATATTTTACCAAGGCTTTCACAGAGAAGGCCTCCACCTACCTGAGATATTTGCTTGTGGTGAGTGAAGGATGGTAATTTTATGTTATTTATTGTAGGTCCAGCCCCATGTCCATTCTTGAGGGAAGTTTTTTTCCCATGAGGGTTTCCTTCTTTTCCTTTGTTCATATGGACAATTAAATTGTAATTTCTGAATTTGAGGTGACTTGAGCCATTGTTGCCAAGGCCTCCATCATTTTTTGAGCTATACTTAGTATTTGGATTAAGGGAGGGTGTTAGAATAGTAATCCAACTCATTATTACCCTTGATACACTACTTAGTCAATTTTATTGCTTAATTGCATTAATACACTATGTGGTCTACTAGGGGTGCTTAGTTGGACAAATTCCTAGTAAAATTGGGGAATTCACACCCACATGAGCACTCTAGCTCAGTAAACCAGCCACATTTGCGCCCACATCATTGTTGGTGTGCTAAAATTCATTGAATGTGGACAACTTGGTTGACTAGGAGCGCTAGAGGTGGATTTTGTCCCTTTTTGGATTGATTTGGTGTAATTAATGCCACATTGAGACTCTAAACCACCCAGATTTCCAAACCCATGGATTAAAAGGTGTAATCATTGACCCACATCACTTCAGCCACATCTAGTCAACAATTCATGGCTATTTGGGGTGATTTGGGGTGTGATTGGCCCATCTAGGGGGTATTCATGCCAATTTGGAAATTTTGACTTGTACACTCACATTGGGCTCCCAAAGCCTCGAGAAAATTTCCAAATGTAATATAAACCTAGAAATAACATGTTTCTATGTTAGACAGTTAAAATTATCTTCATTCTGTTCACATTTGTGTGTGTAAATTACTTCTCATTTCATGGTTTTTGCTGGTTTTTGCACCAAATTTGATTTGTGAGCCTCAGTAATGCTCCTAGATTCTCCTGTGGTTTGAATTTCTCACAAAGTTTAATGAAGTAGGAATGGACAATTTCCGTACTTTTCATCAGGAACATCATTCTGAAAAAAGTTTTCTGCAGTGAATAAATTCAATGACTCTAGTTGTGAATCATTTGTTAGATGCCCAATTGAGAGAGCCTGAGGTGGAAGAATACCAAAAAATTAACCAAAAGAAACAAATGAAGAAACCATGATGGTATTATGGGATTGGGCACCCAAGTTGGGGTTGAGAAAGGAAGAGCAGATGAAAGAAATACAAGTATTAGTGGTAAATGTTACAACAAGAAGTAAATGACCGGTTATGGATCAAAGTTTAGTGTTGCCTAAAAAAAATAAGATAAAAGAAACCATGAAGAAAATTATCAGCACTACTCAAACATCACCTAAGTATAATCCGGTAAACATAAAAGAGACAAATCCAGTAGTTAACAAACCTGTGAAGACATTGGAAAATAAAACAGGAGGCACTAAGAAAGGTTTGGTAGAACATGACTTGGGGTATGATATTGTAGAAGCCCTTAAGAAAACTAAAGCAAATATTTGTTTATTTGAATTATGTGATCTTCCTCAGCAAAGAAAGAAACTATTGGAAGCCATTGATCCACAACCCAGCAGTACTTCAGAAACCCTTGAATCTGATACTAATATTAATGAAGCATTAGAGGAAATTTGAGGTCTAAAATGGGCCTCCTAGGTAAAATGATAAAATAATAGTTAAAATAATAAAATAATAGTTATTAATTTTGGAGGAAGAATGAAAAAAACTACTTTTTTTATTTATATTTTCGACATATCTCCCTATTTGTTTACTCAAATTCTGAGTGAGAGAGCTCATTGGATGTGGAATTTAATTTCACATCCAACGAGTACCCACACTGCATACTTTTGATGGACCCCTCTACCCCAAAAACAAGAAATTCCTGAAAAATGTGATGATGACATCATCATCACATTTTTAAGGTATATCTTATTTTTGGGGTAGCATGGTCCGTCAAAATCATGTTGTGTGGGTACAAGTTGGATGTGGAATTAAATTCTACATCCAACGAGCTTTCCCACCTAAAATTTGAGTAAAAACACAAGGAGATATGTCGAAAATACAAACAAAAAAAGTAGTTTTCTTTTATGAAAAATATGTCAATTCAACCATTATGGTTGACTTATTTTATTGAAATTCTATTGGTTCTTGAATTCTAGCTCACAAAATTTATTGTTGGCATGTTTTCTTATAAGGCCCATTTTAGACCCCAAATTTTCTCTAATGCAAGCATTCATGGAAAATCTATATCTCAGACTTTCCTTTTCTGTTATCATTTGAGATTTTTAATCACAATGTACATAATTGTTTGGTAGATTCTGGAGCCTCGTCCAATGCTATTCCACTTTCTACTTGTAAGAAGATTAATGGCCAACAACTACCATCTCCCTCTCGGATAATTCAACTAGTTAGGTCTATTGTTAAGGTTATAAGAGAGATGAAAGATGTGTTTATTCAATTGTCTGCAGATCCTAGAGTATGCCAGTTCATAGATATTATGGTGGTATATATACCAGAGGCTTATGGATTAATATTGAGCAGGGACTAGTCAATGAAACTTAATGGTTACTTTGCAACCGATTGGTCTCACATGTGGCTTCCATACCAAAATAGTCAAAATCATATTAAGATACTGAGGGAACCACATATGAAGCATAACATAACTCAATTGGAAGAAAAGAACGAGCTTGTAAATTTCTCATCTTCAGTTTTGGGAAACTATTTTAGAGCTCAAACCAGGGAATTGCCAAGCTGAGGAAGTCATTTGTGAATAAGATACGCAGTTCGATCTCCTTAGATTTCCACAGAATGATTATATTGACTATAATATAGTAAATTTAGTCACTAACATAGGAAATGATACTAACCAAGTAGTTTTATAAGATATATTTTGGTTTCTATATTTTGATAGTTCTAAAACATAAGAGGGATTAGGAACGGGTTGTGTCCTGATTGATCCTTAACAGAATAAACATTTTCTCTCTTGTGACCAAAGGAAATTTCATGCCGAAAGGAGTAAGGATGCCTGAAGGAATGTTTGATCTGCCATTAGAGGAAATTTGGGGTCTAGAATGGGCCTTATAAGAAAATGCACCAACAATAAGTTCTTGTGAGTTGGAATTCAAGAACCAATAGAATTCCAATAAAATGAGTCAACCATAATACTTGAATTCACATACTTGTCATAAAAAAATCTACTTTTTTTGTTCGTATTTTCGACATATATCCCTATGTTTTTTACTCAAATTTTGATCGGGAGAGCTCATTGGATGCATAATTTGATTTTTCATCCAACGAGTACCCACAGTGCATACTTTTGACAAACCCCCCTACCCAAAAAACAAGAAATACCTGAAAAAATGTGATGATGATGTCATCATCATGTTTTTTCAAGTATTTCTTGTTTTTGGGGTAGTGGGGTCCATCATCATGTTTTTTAGGTATTTCTTGTTTTAGGGGTAGTAGGGTCTATCAAAAGTATGCAGTGTGGGTACTCGTTGGATGCAAAATCAAATTCCGCATCCAACAAGCTCTCCCGATCGAAATTTGAGTAAAAACACAGGGAGATATGTCAAAAATATGAACACAAAAAGTAGTTTTTTTCTTTTTTCCTCCAAAATTAATAAATGTTATTTTATTATTTTAACTATTATTTTATTATTTTCTTTATGATGCCCATTTTAGACCTCAAAATTCCTCTAATGATAGGAAATTTAGAAAACCAACCAACGTCAAAACCAACAGTTCGTCTATGCAATATAAGCTGATAAATTTAGGGATGGAAGTTGAGCCCAAGTATGTAAATTTGGGAACTTGTTGCTTTCCTGGAGAAAGGAGCTGGTTTATTAAATTGTTTCAGCAATATAAACATATATCAGTTTGTACATATGAATACCTAAAGACATATGACACATGCATCATTCAAGATATAATTCATGTCAAGACACGCGTAAAACCATTTCAACAACAACTCCGGAAAATTCATCCTAAGTTAGAACCTTTAATCCAAAGAAAAGTGAAGAAGTTACTAGATGCAAAGATAATATTCAGAGTTTGACATTCAGAATGGGTGGCTGATTTAGTTCTAGTAAGGAAGAAGTCAGGAGAAATAAGGTTATGTGTTGACTTCTGAAATCTGAATAGAGCATTAGATAAAGATAATTATCCAGTTCCACCGATGGAGGAAATTCTTCAAATCGTGCCAGGATCAGAGTTGTTCTCCCTTTTAGATGGATTCTTAGGTTACAGTCAAGTGATAGTGGCCGAACAGGATTGATTGAAGGCTAAATTTTACACAAAGTGGGGGCATCCGCTTATAGAAGAATGTCGTTTGGACTCATAAATGTCGGAGCTACATTTCAGAGGCCCATGCACATTGCATTCTGGGGATTAATCGACCACTGTGTAGTGGTATACTTAGAGGATGTGGTAGTTTTATCCAAGAAAAGGGAAGACCATGTTTTTCATTTGAAACATATTTTTGACCGCTGTAGAAAATATGACATATCTTTAAATCCAAAGAAGAGCATTTTTGCGTTTCTTGAAGGAAAACTGTTATGTCATATCATCTCAAATACAGGGATATCAATTGACCCATAGAGAGTTGAAGTTATATCTCCTATTCCCTTTCCCCATAACAAAAAATATATCAGTTATTCATGGGCAAGATAAATTTTGTTTGAAGGTTTGTACCAGATTTTGCACAAATTGTAAAACCTTTGCAACAAATGGTGAAACAAAGTGTACAGTTCAAGTGGTGTGATAGCGAGAAGGTCACTTTTAAAGACATCAAAACAACAATAAATCATGCACCTTCTTTAAGGAGTATGAACTATGAAAAGGATTTCATTCTATATACCTTTTCTTTAGACAATTCTCTCGTAGAAGTGCTCAGTCAGAAAGGAGAATTGGGAGATGAATACCCAATATAATTTATGAGCACTAGATTACAAGGGGATGAATTGAATTACCCAACTGTAGACAAACATGCATATGCATTTTTCAAGGAGTTAAAACAATTGAGGCCTGATACTTTGAAAAATAGAACAAAAGTCATCGTTCCTCATCCAACTGTTAGGTACCTCTTCGTACAGAAAGATTGGGTGAGCGAGAAGGAAACTGGGTGACAGTGCTGCAAGAATACGATTTAGAATTCAAGTCAGCTACTATCATTAAAGGTCAAGGGATATGACAGTTTCTTGCGGAAGGTCACACTAATGAGGATTATGATTGGGAGAATGAAGCTGAATTAAACTTTATTGATGTATGTCTTATTCTCACTACTCCTGAATCATGGTGCAAAGATCTAGTGCATTATATTTAGCAAGGAGATGTACCGGAACATTGGAATTCCAAGCAAAGAATGGCACTTCAATTGAAGTCTACCTCTTACCAGATAATTAATGGAGTTCTTTTTGGGAATAATATCGATGGAGTCTTTCTTAGATGTCTCGAATAAGAATATGCATCCAAAGTAGTTAAAGAATTGCATGACAGTCCTACGGGAGGATATTTATTTATAGATACCACTACTCATAATATTCTTAGAGTTGGCTACTATTGTCCCACTCTATTCAAATATGCTCATGCTTATGAAAGAAAGTGTGATGTGTGCCAAAGGAGTGGTGGCAGATTGTCAAAAGCAGTCGGGTCGTTACAACCCGTTATTATTTTAGAACCATTTGAACAGTGGGGCATAGATATCATTGGGAAAATCAATCTGAACTTGTCACTACAAGATTGGTATATACTTATGGCTACATATTCTTTTACACGATGGGTTGAAGCAGTTCTGTTTCTCAAAGTGAACGAGGATGCGGTCATCAACTTTCTGCAAAAGAACATTATGACAAGGTTTGGGGTTCCAATTTCCCTTGTTTTTGATATGCATCATATTTCTCATCTATCAAGATAAATGTGTTTTATTATGAAAAAGGAATTAAATTACATTATTCAGCAAATTATTATCCTCGGGGGAATGGGTTAGCAAAATCAAAAAACAAGAATCTCATCTGAATTTTGAAGAAAACCATTATTGAAAATCAAAGAAATTGGTACACAACCCTTCCAAATGCACTATGGAAAGATAGGGTAGCCCCAAATAATTCCTTGGGAGTGTTGTTGGCCACTTTTCCTAACCCATGTGACCCAGGTTCTGTGTAGCCCGTCAACACAACAAACACCCGAGATACCGACTCGATAGAGCAAGCCCCATCATCAACGCTTGCAAAGAAGGCATAGTCTCACCTAAGATATCTCTTCGATGGGTAACCGTCATAACCATGTTTCCATGATTGTTGAGGGATTATAGTCCCTTGGTGTGCGGCCAAGGTGCTCAACGAAGAAAACTGGATGGCTGGACGGTGGAGTCAATCTTGCGCGACTGAGCACAATGATATGTCAGCATGCACAACCTATCCTTGTTCTTGACCTCACAGCGGGCACAACTTGTGTGGTGTAACTAACTCATAATTAATAGATCGTTTATGATTTACGTCATGACTTAAGACATAAATGCACACGCTGATATATACATATATTTCAATGACACTTCCCTAACATCCATCTACTGATTACAGTATAACATCAAGCATTTAATCAATATTTCATCATCATGCATGAAGCAAATAACAACCATTCACATAAACATTCACAACATTAATCATCTATTCCAACACAAGAGATAACGTGGAAACCCATCTAGGAAAAATCACCAAGGTGCTCTTCATCTGGCATGAGAAAAGGATATAGCACCTTGCAGTCTATAGGATGTAGACTGATATTATGATATGTCTTTATGACTCAGACTTCTAGTTCTCATGCTCTCTAGTTTATTCTTCTACCCTACTTCTACTCCTAGTGGTCTGCGCACACAACAGCCAGATCCGTGGCTCAACAGCCTCCTATCGCTACCAGACTCTTCTTGAGTCTTCTCTGTTAAATTTTCATATGCTTAGCTAAGACATCAGTATTTCATTTCATTTTCATGACAAAATAATATAAACAAGATCACTGAAATATAGACAAGCACAACCATAAAAAAGGAACACAAAGATTTATCCTAGGAAAACCCTAAAGGGAAAAACCCAGCAAAAGCTTCCTCAATATAGATGCCCCAAAAAGATAAAAGATAAAACTAGCAAGGAGATCAAAGCCTAATCCTCCTCCTTCTCTAGCTACTTCTCTTCTCCACTAATGCGCTACACAAGTGAGTGTGTGTGTGTTTCAAATGAGGAGCACTACACCTCTATTTATATTCATCCATTCACTTAATTTAACTCATTTGACATGTAGGCTCGAGTTACACATGTAGGCTCAAGTAACCACACTGGGGTGCTGATGACCCACCTTTACAATTAGAGGGGACTACCTCATGACTCTTATTAGTTCTTCCGATTAGAAGCATCAGGATACAATGTAATACAAGTGGTTCTCCCGGTAGGACCATCGGGGACCACAAAAAGATACATATAGAATATTCTTTGAAGTTACAATATTTCAACACTCCCCCTTAATGAGAAGAGTATTCTATAGAAACATCAACAACAACAAGAGTAGAGATAGGGGACATCATCAACATCAGCAGGGTAACACATCTATAAATCATTGGAAGCTTTTCAACATCATGTAGTCTTCATCTTCATCATCAGCAACATCTTTAGTCTTTGATCAGCAACATCTTCAGCATTTTAATCTTTCAATTAGAAACGACATCTTCAGCACTTGGACCTTTCGATCAGCAACATCTTCAACACTTTGACTATTCGATCATCAACAACATCTTCAACATTTTGACCTTTTGATTAGCAACATCTTCAACACTTTGACCGTTTGATCAGCAACAACATCTTCAGCATTTTGACCTTTCGATCAACAACATCTTCAGCACTTTGACTTTTCAATCAACAACAACATCTTCAGCATTTTGACCTTTCGATCAGCAGCAACATCATCATCATCATATTCTGATCTGTCGATCATAATCATCATCACATTCTAATCTTTCGATCAGAAACATCATCGTCATACTTTGATCTTTCGATCAGTATGTTATCATCATCATACTCTGATCTTTTGATTAGTACGTCATCATCATACTCTGATCTTTCGATCAGTATGTCATCATTCCCTGATCTTTCGATCAGTACGTCATCATCATACTCTGATCTTTTGATTAGTACGTCATCATACTCTGATCTTTCGATCAGTACGGCATATTCATCATCAGCAACAACCTGCAATCCACAACTCAAAGACAAAAAGTCTTTGGATCATTTTTGGACTTAAAGTCCAGGGATGATACAATCCCACCACATTCTTGACAACCAAAGTTACCGGATTGATTACGGGCGAATCAGTACCTATCACTTTAGGACTAAGTCCTAGGATGATGCAATCGTACCACATTCTTGAAGACTGAAGCCACCGGATTGATTACGGGAGAATCATTCCCTATCACTTTAGGACTATGTCCAAGGATGATGCAATCCTACCACATTCTCGAGGACCAAATCCACCATATTGATTACGGGAGAATCAATCCCTATCACTTTAGGACTATGTCCAAGGATGATGCAATCCTACCACATTCTCAAGGACCAAAGCCACCGGATTGATTACGGGAGAATCAGTCCCTATCACTTTAGGACTATGTCCAAGGATGATGCAATCCTACCACATTCTCAAGGACTGAAGCCACCAGATTGATTACGGGAGAATCAGTCCCTATCAATTTAGGACTATGTCCAAGGATGATGCAATCCTACCACATTCTTAAGGACCGAAGGAACCGGATCTATTATGGACAGATGTCTCGGGATGATACAATCCCTCTTCATTCTCAAAGACCGAGGTCTCCAGATCACTTTAGGGCAAGTGCCCAGGGATGATGCAATCCCATCACGTTCTTGAGGACCGAGGTCACCGGATCTATTATGGACAGATGTCTCGGGATGATACAATCCCTCTTCATTCTCGAGGACCGAGGTCTCTAAATCACTTTAGGGAAAATGCCCAGGGATGATACAATCCCACTGCAACATCACTACTCCCCCTTTCGAGGAAGGTATTTCCGAACAACACCAAGCTTGTCTTGAAAGTGTTCAAACTCTACTCGAGGAAGAGGCTTCATCAGTTCATCATCATCTACATCTTCAGTATGTGAATACTAAACTATCACCATATGTATCTCCAGTATGTGAATACTGAAAGAATCATCATCTATATCTTCAGTATAGAAATACTGAAAGCATCATCATCTCTATATTCAGTATAGAAATACAGAATCACCATCATCTGTATCTACAGTATGTAAATACTAAAATATCATCTATATCTTCAATATAGGAATACTGAAATCATCATCATCTTTATCTTCGGTATGGGAATACTGAAATCATCATCATCTATATCTTCAGTATGGGAATACTGAAACATCATCATCTCTATATTCAGTATAGAAATACTGAATCACCATCATCTGCATCTACAGTATCATCATCTACATCTTATCTTGTATGTAGAAATACCGGATTTCTACGTGTTACGTCAGAACATAGGGTTCTTTGTCATCACAACTATGGTTATCACATAGAATCATTGTAGTGTCCATCTTCAAGTCAAAGAGACCTGATATTAGCTTCTGAAGCCATATGGCTTCACAACTTAGTAGAGCAATCTACTATGTATTCTGCTTCAACCATGCTAAGAGAAACACTGGACGGTTTCCTGCTAAACCATGAACTCATAGCAGACCTCAAACAAAAGAATATACCTGATTTGCTTTTCCTGTCTGAGATACTTCCAGCCCAATCTGCATCTGTGTAGCCATACAATCTATACTCATGGCTACCATCATAGTATAGACCAAAGTCTATAGTCCCTTTCAGATATCTTACCACATGTTTTGCAGCTACTAGGTGAACCCGTCTTGGTCGAACAAGATATTGACTTAAGGTGTTCACAGTAAAACAAATGTCTGGTCTGGTATTTGTTAAGTACATCAATGACTCAATGATATGTCTGTAGTGAGTCACATCCACTAACTCTAATGATTCATCAGCTAACAGCTTCAGGTTGGAGTCCATGGGTGTGGCCATGACTTTGAATTCCAACATATTGAATCTCTTCAATATCTCTACCACATACTTTCCTGGGTTGAGAAATATTCCTTCTGAACTTTGCCATAATTCCAGACCTAGGAAATAATGCATTAACCCAAGGTCTTTCATCTCAAATTCTTCTGCTAGTTTCTTCTTTCTTTCCATGATCTGTTTCTCATTCCCTGGCTAGAATAATTTATCCACATATAGTAATAGAATGACAGGTACATCTTCTACAACCTTGTAGGAAAGGTTAGGATCGACTTTACTCTTGGAAAATCCCATGCTCATTAGGAAACTATCTATTCTTCCATACCAATCTCTAGGAGCTTGCTTCAAGCCATAGAGGGCCTTCTTCAACTTGCATACTTGATTCCATCTATCTTCAACTTCAAATCCTCGTGACTATTCGATGTAAAACTCTTCCTCAATCATACCAGTAAGGAAGGCTTGTCTTTACTTCATCATGGAAGAAACTGCCATGATAGTTTTGAAGGAAGTGTACCTTGCTTCCTGGAGTAATTGTCTCTTCAGAATTAATTCCCTCTTTCTGATAGAAACCTCTAGCCACAACTCTTACCTTACTTCTATCAGCAACATATCTTATCTTGCAAATCCATTTGGAAGATACCACATTATTGCTTTCTGGTTTGAGTACTATATCCCAAACATCATTCTAGTATCATAACATCTTCTATGAGTTTGTCTTCTCAGGTCATCAACATATCCTAGTCTTTTGCATTCAACCTTGAAGGTTGGAACCCACTTTACTCTTGGTAAAGTCTTGATCCATCACAAAGCTATCCACATGTCGAACTCAGATATAATTTTCTGTAGTCACTCCCCCTGAAGTGGAGTATCATCTTCCCTCTTCATTCTGTACAGGTGGTTCTATCCTTGATATATACTGGTCAATAGAGTATGTCATGTCATATTCTATTCTTTCTGGGGAGAATCACAAACCTTGCTTTGTACACTTGTTCCACCATATCATATACATCATTCCCCATGATCAACTGTTATTCTTTCATCATAGCTTCTTTCATAGCATTCTTTTCTTCATCTTGAGTTATCTCTTGTACCCATGGTGGTCTTCATCCTTCAAGGTGGATCTACCACTCTCTGAAGCTCTTTCTTCGTTCATGGTGTCTCTGACCCTGGGAGTTTCGGATTCATGTTTATTGGAGTGAATCTTGAATTGTCATCACTTGTTCTTCGGAAAAAGTCTCATCCTTCTTTTCTTGTAGGAGGTTGTACATGACCTTTCC
>LPNX010259092.1:469564-505580 GCA_001517045.1 Pseudotsuga menziesii
TGAGTTCTCCATATTCCTCATTGATTGAGGGATCTTCTTTGAATGGTGAGAGCTTGATCTTGATTTGCTCCCATCTTCTTCTTCTCTTCTTATGAGTCAAGCTGAAAGAAATTACTTCCTTCTAGCATACATTCTTTGCATGAATCCCATGATCCTGGGAGGCCATTCAAGGTGGCTATCACTACTTATGCAATCTCCACTTCTTTTTCTACTGCTTCAAGTTGTTCTGCATTCTAGATCTTCACATTCTTCAACTGTTTTCTCAAAGCCATCTTCTGATTTAAGTTCTTATATTCAAATATCTTGATCAAGGAATCAAACATCTTCGGTGTCTTTAGGGAAGATACTTGTGGTACAATTTGATCCGTGATTGAATCAACAATGATCTTCTTGGCCTTGATCAAGTTCTTCTTATGTAAGGCTTTGAGCCTCATCTCCGTATGGAACTGGAACCTCTCTACTTATGTAGGTGTCCAATTAATTTTCTTTAGAGAGATCATATAATTCCATGCTTGGAAGTTGTAAAATTTACCAAGCTTATCATCAAGCTGATGTGATATATCACTTTGAAATGAGAACCTCAAATGCAAATAGCAAAAGATTAGATCTTACCGATTTGAGGTGTCTGTCGTGCTTCCAGAGCTAGCTGATTTAGGGTTTGTCAGAGAAACCCTAATTTTAAAAACTTGGAATATTTAAGATATGATTGGATAGAAAGATAGATCTCTTCAAATGGAGCTGTCTAATGTACTCCTTTTCTGAAAACAATGGAGGGAAGCTCCCGAAATAGGAAGCCCTAGTTTTCCAATTTCTTCTGCGGAAATTTCTGTCACTGTTTCTATGATATATCCAAAATTACTACTCCTATGTGTCTCAAATTTCTCACTGATGTAAACTCGCATGTCCCTAATCCAACACCATAGGTTTCATCATAATTGGTTTCACCAATTGGTATTTATGATCCTTTTCCCATGGTGACCTGTTACAGGACTATTCAGAATAGCGAAGTTGTACAGACTGCCACGTGTCACTGTTTCATCTTCTGGTTCTGAAATTTGGACCACAGAAATTAAAGTCTGTGATATTTCTGTAACATCTTCAGGAATTCAATTTGGACCTCTGTAGCCCAAGCTATAGCAATGTTCCCTAGGTGTCCTGTTTAGAGGTGAATTCTGGAAGATGCTAGAACCCTAACTTGGAGGGATCATATATCCAAAAATATAGCGTATCTAAGGCTTAATTTTGGAGACAGTGTACATCAGTATTTTATATTTGGCCTTTGAAATTTTTAGTGCCTGATCCATCTCCAATATCAGGATATAGCGAATTTACCAAAAATTAGCAGTTTTAGTATTTAGGCTTTTTTTGGCTCGAGGTCAAACTAGGGTTTGACTTTCCCAGAGTTTCACCCAACCAAACAAACTTGATCTAGGTCTATAGACTTTGTTTTTTATGAGGAGAGAAATCCTATGCTGGTCTCACTCAAAAAAATTTCTTCTGCATGAAGCCCTAATTTCCCACACTGAAAACTGAAAATGCTTGGAATCGAAATCTGCTTTGACAGAAAGATGCGCCCTTCAATGGAGAGTCATCCTAGCCTTCTTTTGCTGATCAATTGTGGAGAGAGAACCAAAAAGTAAGAACCCCTAGATTCTGTAGATGTACAATGTATTCTTTTCAGGGTGGCTCTGATAGCATGTTAACTTTTCATATGCTTAGCTAAGACATCAGTATTTCATTTCATTTTCATGACAAAAGCATATAAACAGGATCACTGAAAGATAGACAAGCACAACCATAAAAAGGAACACACAGATTTATCCTGGGGAAACCCTAAAGGGAAAAACCCAGCAAAAGCTTCCTCAATATAGATTCCCCAAAAAGATAAAAGATAAAACTAGCAAGGAGATCAAAGGCTGATCCTCCTCCTTCCCCAGCTACTTCTCTTCTCCACTAATGTGCTACACAAGTGAGTGTGTGTGTTTTTCAAATGAGGAGCACTACACCTCTATTTATATTCAGACGTTCACTTAAGTTAACTCATTTGACATGTAGGCTCGAGTTAAATCATGTAGACTCAAGTTACACACGTAGGCTCAAGTAACCACACTGGGGTGCTGATGACCCACCTTTACAATTAGAGGGGACTACCTCATGACTCTTATTAGTTCTTCCAATTAGGAGCATCGGGATACAATGTAATACAAGTGGTTCTCCTAGTAGGACCATCGGGGACCACAAAAATATACATATAGAATATTATTCAAAGTTACAATATTTCAACATTCTCTTCCTATAATATCTACAAAATTATAGTGGAATGGCATCCTTCACTATGGATCACCAACTAATAGCCAAAACAATAACTATTACCAACCATTGATCAACCGGTGCCAAACTCAGGACCAACCCTCTAACTACTAAAAACCCAACCTTCTTACTATTGAAAAACCCAACCTAAAAAGAAATCATGACCAACCTTCTAACCATTGAATCCCTCGTATTTATACTATTTTACATGACCACGTAAGGCCGACTGCATATAGGCAGTCTGTTGAATGTCACCATCATCTGCCCCTTAGGCTACAACTGTGGTGATTACAACTTGACACTAGGCACTATGGGCCTGACTTACAAATATTCCCTCATATGTGCATTGTTGTAGGCTTACATCGCCTTAAATGGCCATGATCTGCACCTATCACTTTCCGGCCATTATCACCTACACGCTGGTCCTTTGCTTCCTTCACAACCTTCCTTTCTTTCTGTCGCAGGCGCGGTGCACCTTCTTTTTCTTGCACGCGACTTATCTCTTGTTCTCCTTTCGTAGGCCAACAAGCCCCCAAGAATCACATGTGGCTTGTCCCAAGCCACAAAGCAATGGACATAGGAGGGTGCGCAACTTGTGTGTAAATTTATTTATTTTTTGCACAACTTCTTCTGCTTCCTGCCTTGCACACTTTGTTCCTAATCTTTTATTTTTTCGGCCTCATCCCATACTTAGAATAATTTTTAGATTACAAAAATTTAGTTACTTTAGTCATACAATTTATTCCTCGACATCATCTGAAGACTCTTAATGGTGAGTTCAAATTCTGAATTTCACCAGGGTTGTTAGTGTCCCATTTCGACACATCAATCGAATTCTTATTATCATTCTCTGGCTCCTGAGGTTGTACGATCATCTTTGTCCATTTTTTCTAGAAGTGCCCAACTGATGATCGCATGTGCCACACATATGAACTTTGAAGAATGAATCATTGTTCATATTGAAAACCAGAAAATACCTAAATTCAAGGGAATGATCAGAGATGAATGATTCCCAAACTTTGATGAATTTCACCTCAACATCACAGTCTACAAGCCATATCTGGCCATGTGGCCCTTTTCTGTTCCTTCCACACATGGAGGACTCAATTGGATTGCCAAAAGTTGGGCCTGCTCACCATCCCTGCAAGCTTAGTGAAGTGGGGCAAAAACTTGGATCCCCACCGGATTCCTTTCGGGTGTTGTAGCCAAGGCTGCTAACCACCTAAAAAAGAAATAGCCAAGGATGAATTCACCAGATACTTCTAGCTGGGTCAAAATAACTTGCAGTCTATTAACATCTTCCTTATTCCCATATTCGGAGATGACCAACACACTAAAGGTTGCAGCAACTGCATTATCCAGTAGGGCTGCTCGCCATGGAACACCCCAACCCATATATAATGGGTGCTTAAGTAGCATGACCAAGTGAAGTTTTCTGTAGGCCCATCCTTATTTTATAAGAGGAGTATTGGTTTGCATGCCAACCTGACTTATCCAAGTGAATCATTAGGACAAGACCCTCCTTTGGCACACTAAATCTGCCTCTCATTCTTCCACACTAACAACCGTGATCGAGTATTGATGTGATGGTTGGTCACCATCACAAATTTTCCCGTACCTGATGAGCTAGTCATTATGTCCAGGGAAATGTCTTGTCACGAGTGCTAAATATTTGTTGAATCCTCATGCATTTAACAGTCCATTGGTGTCTGCCAACAATCTACAACCTCTTGTTAGTTGCCTCTTAGCTGGTTTTTTGGTGGGTTTATAGCACACCATTCTTTCCGTGCTAAGTTGCGTTGGGGATTCCTCCCTCGTTACTTTCCTCCTTTCAGATTTTTTTTTGCGTGCCTCAAATTTATTTCCTTGCACAATTTTAAGTTGTTGGTGTAGGAGGATGAACCTTGTCTTGGAATGTGTTCACCATCTGTTGAACCTTAGCGACTTCCTCTATAACTTCCTCTCCTTGTGTGGCCAGCTGCTCAACACAGTCAGAATGGACATGTTCCAATTATTCTGCCTCTATTGATTATACTATGACTTGAAGTTTTTGTTGCACAGGATGAATAAGGTCTTTGAGCTGCTCGACTTCTGACCGATGTGTCTCTTCCTCATCTTCCCTAACCTATTCTTGTTCATAAAGGGTCGGCACTTCTTGCTGCAGTCTCTTGATCTCTGCATTTTTGGTGACCTTCTGCTTGAGGGGTAGCTTCCTCATTTCTGCCTTTGCAGTGCTGATTTTTTCATCTGCCTCTCACACACTCTGCTTGATTTCCTCAGTTTTTTCATCTTCAAGCAACACTCCCTAAATGGTAGCGACAACATCTATGGCCTTTGTGCAGAGTGCTTTTCCTTCTCTAATTTTATCAGTAGCTTTAGACGCTTCTCTTCTTCTTTCCTCAAGCACCTCTGGGGGTGTGCTTGGAATCTTCCTAGCTTGCAGCTCCTCCACTTGCTGCTGAAGATCCTGCATGATATTTGCGAGCATGGTTACTTTATCCAAGGATTCTTCATCTTCTTGTCCTGCTTCTAGCGGGAATGTTGCAATGGCATTCCTGATAGAGTCCACTAATGTGACGCAGCTTTGTTCACATGCTAGTATTTCGTGTCCTTTTTCAGCAAGAAGGGTGATGCACCACTGCAATTCTTTCTCTTTCTCCTTCAACAGGGCCTTACGTAGCTTTCCCTTCTGCTGCTATTTTGTTGTCTGGTAAGCAACAACATTTTCCCTTAGTTGAATTTCGGACGCGGCCACCTACTGAATGCTATAGACTTCATCCAAGGCTATCTTGGAGAAGTTTATCTGTGCACTATTGTTATCGGGACCTGCACTTGTCTATGCATCTTCCTCTGGTGCCTACCTTTGAATCACCACTTTGATTGGCTGCACTAATGCTGGTGTAACTAGTGGAATATTGGGATCAAAACCACATGTCTCAACCTCCATAGTGGATTTGACATCCTAGATGGCCTCTATCAACTTATTGAGATGGCCCTCGACTTGGTGTTGGGGCGCACACCTTAACAGTGAGTAATTTTGATAACTCCGCAGTTTTTGTGGAAGCTTGTAAGCAAAGTTGTGATACAAAATAGTCTTAGGGGTGTCAGGGTTGAGTCAAAGCCCTCTTTTTGTAATTATCCATAATTTTTGGGTGTAAGCCCATGATTTTGTAAGAGTGCACTTGTATAAATAGGAACTCATGTAAAGACATCAAGGGTATCTAATGAAATGAGGATCATGTGATGCGAAGTTGAGATCTATTTTTGGGTTTTAAATTCAAGTCCCAGCTGTGTGCGTGGACGACCTCTGCAGCTGTGTGTGCAAAGGGTTTTTGTAAGAAGGAACTGCAGTTGAGTGCGCAGCTTAGAGTTTGTAAGAAAGGAACTACAGCTAAGTGTGCAGTTAGACTTGAAGGATGGATCTGCAGCTAAGTGCATAGATCAGAACTGTTGTTTTGTAAAAAGTTGAATAAAAGCGTAGTTCTGTGGACGTAGCCCCTACTCTGGGGGTGAACCACATTATATCTTGTGTTGTGGTCTTTCTTTTGTGTTGTTTCTGTTATGTTTTTTTTTATGCATTGATAAGTAGATAAATGATAGAGTAAGATAACTACTAAATATTAACTTCGCTGTGAATTCCCAGTTAAGGGTTAAGCAAGAAAATGTGTGTTTATCTAAACTGCGAAGCTATATAAGTAAAGATCGAAGCTCTGTGTTGCATGTTTACAATTTGTTAAGGCTAAAGGTATAGTAATATCCCTCTTTTGCTTGCAGAAACTTGGTTCTACGGCACCCCATAGCTTTTTCGGGTGAGACTGCAACCTGTTCACAGGTTGTTGCTGAAAGGGCCAACACTGTGGGTCTTTTTGTTGGTGTGAAGTTAATGGTATAAACCCGGGTCTGCCCTATAGCCCAACAAATTGGTTCCATTGCCGGTTGAACTCAGTATCTCCTCAAGAGGGATCTACGTCGTACCTGGAGGGCTATGTTTTGGATGCCCTCAGTAAAAGAAATCGGTGATTGGATTGAAGAGACTTACCTGAAGTTTGCTGAGCAAGAAAATAAGGATCCTCGTCGTAGCTCAGACAACTTTTTGCAAAGTTATGTTTTTACTGATATTCATGAAATTTTATTTGGTAGTATCCACATAGAATTGCACCAGTGGTTATCCAGGTTGACAGAAAGAAAGACCAACTTCAAGGAAGATCATTTTCCTGATTGGACCCCTACAAGAATTAACATATTGAAAAGAGTGAACAACGCAATATCACGAGCTGTTGATTTCTGGACAACGCGAACCCTTGAAGCATTTATGATGGAGTTTGCCATCGACACAAGTACCTCTTTTAGTGAAGCTGAAAGACAGTTTTTCAAAGGACCAAGGCGTAAGTACCTAAATTTATTTAGTATACAAATTAAAATTCTCTCTGCTGAGAAGGGCATATTGCTTATAGAATCAGATTGCTAGATTTATGTTTGGAAGTGAAAGTAACTTCGACGAGCAAAGTGGTTTGCTGCGAAGCGATAAAAGATACAAGAGAAACCTAGAATCCTATACCTTAGGCCAAGATACCAACTATTCCCCATTAATTTCAGAAGACCCTGAATCTAAAGAAACTCCTTTTGTTAGAAACCATCCTATAACTCTGCAGTGAAGATCTGTTACCCTCGAGAACCCGTCACAGTCTAAAAGTAACCCTAGCTCGAGTATTCCTGTCGCAGGTCAGTCTACCCCAATAAGTTCTCCCCCCCCTCAATCCACTATGGCCCATATGACAGATGATATCTAACTCCCAGTCTTCAAAGGAACTGGATCAGAGGATCTAGAACAGTTTTGGTTCTTATGTGAAGCTGTTTGGACTGCTAAGAACATTATGGATCAAAATATAAGAAGAGCGCAGCTGGTCACTTCTTTTAGAGACCGAGCTTTGACCTAGTTCATGAAATTTTCCAGTACTCAGAACCATGTCTTGGCTAATATTAAAAAAGCAATGATCAAAGAGTTTAAGAAGCCTAAATCAAAGTCACAGTGTATAACTAAACTGAAAGAGATTCAGCAGAGGCGAGGTGAATCAGTTTGGGACTTTGATCAGAGGTTCAAAGTTCTGCTAGATCAAGTTAGTTTCACTATTGGACCAGTGCAACATAAAGAATGGTTCATTGCAGCCCTATTACCTCATATCAGAACTCCACTCATGCAACAGAAGGTTGCTGATCAGCAAGAGCCTTTGGAGATTTCCATAAAACTGGAGACAGCTCCTACTGAAGATAATTCTGGCATAGCCCAAATACAAGCACAATTAGCAGAAATGGCTTTGGAGCTTCGCGACATGAAGAAGGGGAAATCTATTCATGAAGAGGTTTGGTGTACAGGATGTAGGACAGAAGGTCATGACAAGGAACAATGTCCTGCACTAAGAAATTACCTGAATACTGGTGCGCCAAACCCATTTAACCCTAATGTTCTATATTGTGAGATTTGTAGAACAAATGGCCAGCATCGGCCTGAAGACTGCTATCTACTACAAAGATATGTTCAAGTACCTAAGAATCCCTATTGCAAGTTTTATAAGTCAGTAGGACACAACGAAGATGAGTGTTGCAGCTTTGACCTTATGACAGAGTGAACCTATGATGCTTATAGGGTACAAAATGATGCACAAGGCAATGATGGATATGGGTACCAGGGTGGTCGAGGTAGTTTCAGAGGTCATGGTCATGGTGGTATGCCTGGAAGAGGTTGAGGCTAGGTTATTTTCTATAACTGTAATCAGAAAAGACATGTAGCTAGAGATTGTTGGAACCCAACTACGACATGTCAATACTGCAGGGCAGTCAATCATGTGATTGAGCAATGCCCGCAGTTGATAGCCAGGATACAATAAAGAAATGCCCCTCCTACTCATAACATTCAGATGATTTCTGTGGAGCAAAGACCTGTCCCAGCCATTAACGTTGTTACAAGGAGTGGAGCTACGACGCAAGTGCAGACTAAGAGAAACAGCATGATGAGGCTTGGGTTCATATGACCCCAGAGAAAATTCCAGCATTTGATGTCGGAAGAGAAAAAGAAACATTTATGGAAGCCAAAAAATACTTTGCTGATCCAAGCACATCAATAGCACCTGCGCAACAGCATCAACAGCAGTCACAGTCTCAAGAAGCTTCGACGGATAAAGTAAGTACATTGTCATCATTTTTACAGAGTTGTATGAAGCTCTATGAAGCTCTTAAGGAATCCTAATTCGTTAAATGAGTTACAGAAAGTTATTTCTTCTTGCAAACCTCAGCGAAGATCTGGTAAAAAAAAAACTGTTAATAGAGTTAGAAGGACTGGAAGAGAAATGAGGTTGCATGCTCAGATAGGAGAGTATGACATGACTAACATCATTTTACACCTGGGCTCAGAAGTAAATGTCTTAACTAAGCAGACATGGGAACAAATGGGAAAACCTACCCTTGAATGGTCCCCTATACAGTTGAGATTAGCCAATCAGTAGAAGATTGTGCCCCTAGGAAGATTCCCTAGTGTCCCAGTAGATATTGATGGAGCCAGTACCTTAGCAAATTTTGAAGTCATTGAAATAATTGATGATAGCAACCCCTATCCAGCATTACTAGGCATTGAATGGGCAATAGATACTTCTGTAGTAATCAACCTTAAGAATAGGCAGATGACTTTTGAAGGGAAAGGCTTGAGAGTCATAGTACCCTTGGACCCTTCTCAAGGAGAAAGGTACACAGAGCTAGTCAAAGATGAATATCAAGATGTTTTGGATCATATCTACAACATCATAGCTAAAGAAGAAGACTATGTTAACCCTACTCCTGAAGGTATAATGGATTGGAAGTGTGACAGTTCTTGCATGACTGATTCAGATGAAGGCCTAGAGAATTGGCAGAATAGACTGTATGAGCTACATGGACATCGATGTGCAATAATTACCAAGTCCCTCAGATGGCTTGGCTCACAGACAAGAGTCTTAACTATTTTTGATGGCTTGATAGACATAGAAGAGTTTATTGTACAATTTTCAGAGCAGATACCAGATTCACAGAAAATGGAGACTCTAGATTCAGTATTTAGAGCCACAGCTGCTAGATGGTGGAATGGTCATAAAAAGTACATTCATAGTTGGGAAGCTTGTCAAAAGTCCCTTCGCCTGAGATTCATGGATCAACATCAGGAGGTGCGAAGTAGATTTAATGGTAAGACTAGCCCTCAAGAACATTTGGAGCAATGTTATGAAGCATGGAAGCATGTACCTTGTGAAGAATGGGTACATAGGTTTATACATTTGGAACCTGTACTAAAGAACTGGTATGCAAAGGTGGAGCTTCACCATGGTAGTGTAAGTTGGGATAGTCTTGTTGATAGTTTTGTGCTGACATTTTATATTAATGAGGTATGTCCTGCTTTGGACGCAACTATTAGGTTGATCCATACTAAGGTGTTTGATGATAAAGAAATAGCAGAGTACCAACCCGATTGGAAGGCACAAGAAGCTAATGCAGTAGAATTTTATAACCTCACAATTGATGAGGATTATGACCCACGCAACATTAACATTCCTGAGTCAGAAGGACACTACGAAGTACATGGACCAGCAGTCAAAGCAACTGAAGTAACCCATCCCTTGAAGATAAGGCAAGTAAACATTGGATCAGAAGAAATGCCTAAGTATGCTACCATTGGAGATTATTGGGATGAAGAAATGGTGAGCAAAGTGACCCAACTTCTTCATGAATATCAGGATTTATTTCAGACGAAGTTCCCAGAAATGAAAGGAATCATTGAAGCTGTGGAAGACATTCTGTCGTGGGTCGAAGCTCGAAGCTCTATCAAAGTTGGTGTCAGGAAGTGTCGAATTTCCTTATTGTGGCGTAGCCAGAGCTACTAGTTGTGTCGAAGAAGGAAAGATGTTTCAGAGCTTAAAATCCGACCATTGCAAGGAATCAAATTTGGCGGCACCGGTACATTAACTGTATTAACTGCCTGTATTAATGAGATCTTGGGAAATCTACCACCATTTGGACAAGATCTCTGTTAGATTTGGTGTCTTCAATGCACAGTTATGACATATTTCGGCGATGGATTCTATAAGAAGACACCCAAGCTTGCGAAGTTCGCATTACACATTCTCTTGAGTTTTACAATTGAGTCCATGTCAACTGATCATGAACTTCAGTAATTATTGAGAGAATTTGAACAGGGGAGTCTGCAGAACCTTATGAGCAACCCACCTACATCTGCACCCCATGAAGAGACTTCCCTAGCACTGACTCAACCAATGTAGACACGATCTACCAGGAAGAAATTTAAACCATAATTACACTCTAAGCGGAACGAAGACAGACACAAGCAATCAGGGCAAACACTGGAGGATCCCGAGATGGATCCTTCTGGTTTAGCAAAGATCCCACCTGAAGAGGATGAGAACGTTGCCTCGCAGTGTACACCATATCTTCCACATGTTTGACCAGGAGTTCATCCACCTCGGTAGAACGCCAAGTTCACATTACGCACCCCTTCGCTGCCACCGGGTGTGCAGTTGGTTGGGACAATGACAGGGAAAGTAGACCGGCTCAAGTACGCTGACCATGATACAAGTGATCATGGGAAATTTCCACAGTTCGCACCTGGGACATACTTACACTTTGTCCACTATCTGGAGATAGGAGTGACATTGCTAGAAGTGAAATAGTGGATTTTTGGCTTGGATAAAGCTGGTTTGTTGAAGATGCTCAATGTTCCCCACTTTGGTCGCAGCACACAGGTGACCATAGTGGTCAAGCAGCTCTTGGCATTAGTGCATGATGGGAACCTATGGATAGGAGACCAGCGAATTCCTATTACTGGAGAACTGATTCATAGGATCATAGGTTTTCCAAAGGAAGGGCCTAACCCTGGAATCGAATTTCTTTCAAAACATGAAGATACGAAGTTGGCACAGAGCATGAAGGACCGCTTCGATCTGACGAAAGGGAAGCGAGGGTATCAAACTTTGATAATTGGGCACCATAACATTTGCTTCGCAGCTGATCTCTTAGCCTACAAATTGATGAGAAAGTGTAGACCACATGAAGTGTCTGCCCCTATTGTCAGTATTGCTACGAACTGTGCCAAAGGCTACGTTTACAAATGGGCAAAGTACATTGCCAACGAATTCCTCGAAGATGTCCACAATGTGCAGGAGAAAGGTAGACCCTTTCACTATTCATGGCTGGTAGTGATTATTGCACTGGTAGGATGGAAAGAGCCTATCGAGGCACAGTTTGTTGATGTGCCACCGAACATGCCTGGCGCAGCAAGGTATGCATCTCTGTGGGTGTCGCAGGATAAAACCTTATAGCAGATGACGAACTATGTGTTCACCTTTTACTCAATGAGTATCTCATATGAGATTCTGAAGACACTGCAGCTCAGTAATGAGCTATTCTCTCAGTATGATGGAGTGGCCAACTTCAAGGCCGACATGCACAATGTCTTCATCTAGGCCCGTGCAGATAAGAAACATGCATGCTGTAAGTTGCCATACGTGGTGACCAAGGAAGACATCCTCGCAGTAGTTCAGCAATGGCTGGCTGAATGGATGAAGGACGCAGGGACAAAGCCCAACATTCTAGTCCCTCCAGTCACCAATGTGGGCACAGGCCCTAGTCAGACGCAGCAGCAAGACCCACCAGAGGACAGTACAGAACAAAGTGAGTCACAGCAGAGTGAAGGTGACCAGGGTGGAGATAGCGGAGCTGACAAAGAAGAAGAAGAATCGGTCAAAACCATCTCAAAACCCAATCGGCTAGATAAGCGAAAGTCGCCAGAGGCAAAGGAAGTGACTAAGCCTCAGTCCAAAAAGAAAGCGAAGGCATCAAAGGGCCAAAATATTGTCGAAGAATATTCCATCACGATGGAAGAACTTGATCAGGCTCTAATGAATTATAAAGCGGTACTAACTAACAAATGGTCATAGTTTGTAGCTACGCATATTAATGCCCTCACCGGCGTAGCACAGCGAATCTCAGAGCTGAAGGATTTAGCAGAAAAATCAGCCACTGGTGCTGCAGCAAGCAGTGCCCCTGTAAGCGCACAGCCAGATACAAAGCAATGGCCAGCTAGAGATAACAGGGGACAAGTGTCAAGTGCAGCCCTCATAATAACTGACGCAGCGTCTTGCTCGGAGATGAGCATGACCGTCGAGATAGATTACACCAAGATGTCTATGATGGAGCTGCATCTCTGTCAATTAGCAATCATGAAGGAGATCCAAGCACGAGACCACTACTCACAAATACAATTGGAAAATACCATGAAGCGGAGTGAGAGCCTCACAACGCAGTTGGAGGAAGCGAAGCAAAGGAAGAGCGACGCAGAACGTAAGCAGGTCACATTGGCACGACTATTGGATGAGGCATGTCAAAGTCTTCCTAACTTCGACATCCAGGCTGAGGAAGAGCCGGAGCAAAGAATTTCCAAGCTAAAAGACTATGCACAGCAGTCTCATAGTGAAATAGAGAAGCTCAAAGAAGAACATGAGGCTCAGATTGCAGAGCTTCAACTTTGCATCATCCCGGAGAGCCCACCAGAGGTCAGGGAGCAGTGCTGCAAAGATATTCAAGCCTTAGCAGCAAAGATCTCAGATCTTGTGAGCAGTGCAGCAAAACTACTAGAGGAAACCATCGACGCCTGGGAAAACCTACAGGATAATCCAGAAGTAGAAAAGCTGCAAGAAACCATCAAGCAGTGACAGACAGAGTTGGATGCAGTGAAAGAAGAAATTAAGACTCTGCCTCCTATGTAGAAGATTCTCAATGTAAAGAAAAGAAATGAACTCCAGCAGGAAATTGAGTCGTGCAGAACGAAAGCAACACTGTTGGAAAATTCTATGCAGCCCCTTATCAATGAGGCCTTGGAGTTGAGTACTGGTGTGGATAGCCAGCTCAAAGTTCTAAAGGAGTATGATGCAGTTGCACAGAAAAAGGTCAGCAAAGCATCAGCAGTAGCATTACAGGAGTTGGTGGAGAAGGAGCAAGCAGCCGAGGATATCATGCGCGGCCTCAACAAGTAGTTCACTATCTTCGCCAACAAGATTCTCCCACTAGACAAGCAGCATAGTGTCCTGGGACGAGACACTGGTGAGTCTTAGGGGCCTGTTGGGGCGCGCGCCTTAACGGTCAATAATTTTGGTAACTCCATGGTTTTTGTGGAAGCTTGTAATCGGAGTTGCAACACAAAATATTCTTAGGGGTGTCGGGGTTGAGTCAAAGCCCTCTTTTTGTAATTATCCATAATTTTTGTGTGTAAGCCCATGATTTTGTAAGAGTGCACTTGTATAAATAGGAAGTCATGTAAAGATGTCAAGGGTATATAATGAAATGAGGATCATGTGATGCAAAGTTGAGATCTATTTTTGGGTTTTAAGGTCAAATCCCAGCTGTGTGCATGGACGACTGCTACAGCTGTGTGTGCAGAGGGTTTTTGTAAGAAGGAACTGCAGCTGAGTGCGCAACTTAGAGTTTGTAAGAAAGGAACTGTAGCTAAGTGCACAGTTAGACTTGAAGGATGGATCTGCAGCTGAGTGCATAGATCAGAACTGTTGTTTTGTAAAATGTTGAATAAAAGCGCAGTTCTGTGGACATAGCCCCTACTCTGGGGGTGAACCACATTATATCTTGTGTTGTGGTGGTGCTTTTGTGTTGTTTCTGTTATGTTTTATTTTATGCATTGATAAGTAGATAAATGATAGAGTAAGATAACTGCTAAATATTAACTTCGCTAAGAATTCCCAGTTAAGGGTTAAGCAAGAAACTGTTTGTTTATCTAAACTACGAAGCTATATAAGTAAAGATGGAAGCTCTGTGTTGCATGTTTACAATTTGTTAAGGCTAAAGGTACATTAATGTCCCTCTTCTTCTTGCAGAAACCTAGTTCTGCGGCACCCCATAGCTGTTTCGGGTGAGACCGCAACCTGTTCACAGGTTGTTGCCGAAAGGGCCAACACTGTGGGTCTTTTTGTTGGTGCGAAGTTAATGGTATAAACCTGGGTCTTCCCTATAGTCCAACACTTGGGTAGCAATGTTTAATTGCTACGTCCTCATACCAGCAAGGTTATATTTCATGACCTTAGCAACAACATCAACAAGTTCCTGCACATCATCTTCAGATAATGTGTTCGTGTTCGTTGTTCTATGAGCTTTCTGCTTCTCGCAGGACGAGCGACCCTCTTCTTGTTGTGTGTGCGTCTGTGTCTGCGCATGCTATTGACTTGGTGGGTTCTATGATGCATGATGATCTGATTCATCCATATCATCATCATCCTCATTATGTTCCTACGACTGATCATCTTGGTTGTCGTCACTTTCATGCTCTTTTCCATTAACTTGGTGAAGCAGCGGTTCCTCTACATTCTGCTCTTCAGGAAGCGGCTCTGCTAGTGGGATATGCCACTCCTCTAGCCAAATATTGATAAATGCATCCATGTCCTCATTTGTCATCATGAAGTCCACATGGTGCACCTGTTTGATTGGGTCCTTTGTTGGCTCTAGGATGATATTATGTGCTTCATCTTGAAACTTGATGAATGTGGTGTACCTGTGTACCATCGCAGCACATATTCTGTGGGATCGATAGACAACATCATACAGTGCCTTCGCATGTAAAAATAATGTAATGTTGTTATCCTTCTGTCTATTGCTGTCCACCTTGTATTCCCACAACTTCTGGTACCTTGCACCAAGGCAAGGTAGTGGGACATCCATCTGCATGTAGTCCGATGGGATACCCCACAAAGTAAACAAAATTAAGATTAGCAGCCAAGAATAGTGGAATTTGTAGGTGTCCTTTTGCTGGGCCTGCATCACATCGTTTATGAGTTCGTTTAGTAGGTACCACAACCAATTGGATACTCCCCCTAGCACACATAAATTTGTGAGTTCCACCATCGCTGTCGAACATTGATTGGGTATCATCTTGTGGAGAATCTTACAAGATAGGATCTTTGCGGCGACGCGCACACTTTTGTCCTAGATGGGCCCAATCAAGAAGCCCCAGCCCACTCGCTGAAGGTTATGCTTCCACTTTATAGGGTTAATGTCGTGTTTAGCCAAGTATGTCGTAGGATCATCGCCTTCATTTAGGAGGCCAGTAATCCTTGAAATTCACTTGGTGTCAACCGGATATGGATAATCTAGCCATAGACATCCTTTTGTGGAAGCAGACTAGTAACTGCTTCACATACGTATTGACTTGTACACTATGGAAAAAGTGAGGCATGAACAACATGTTTATCAGACTTGTGTGGGAAAGTGCCTCGTCCCAATCCATTGGCTTGAGCACTTGGGCATCACTTGTAGCAGACTGGACCGCGACCATGCAGTCTGTTATCTGTAGTCCTTCCTGCTATCGAGTGTCAAATTCCTGGAACTTCAGCCTCGCCAACTCAGGAAGGATATCCTTTAGCAAGGGAATGTCGATAGGAATTCATGGTGCTACCAAAGTAGTCACCGCCTTCTTTGGGAGATCCCTCTCCTCTGCATCATTTATCCTTGGCTGAATGTAGTGTGGGAAATTTGGATCAACTCGCTCTTCGTGGCAGTGAGTATTCTTCCATGACATCTTCTGCTTCTTCACCAACAGGTGCCTTTCCTCACTCATCTGGAGCGGCCATAGCCTTGCATTTTCTTCGCTATGGTGGTGGTGGTATAGATGCCTCTCCTGGTTGTGTCTTACGGGGTTGTCTCGGCTCTCTGTCTGGTGCTACAGTAGCTTGTTGTTTGCGTTTTCTTGCCATGGGGTCAATCTCTGGTTGCTACTATGGTTGTTGTACCTTGGGTGACTATATTTCTTCTTCCTCATCAATGGGGCAACCAGAGATAATAGTGGAATTCGATGCCTCACTCTCATTGGGGATGTTAATTACCATGGATGTCACCATAATTGAACAAGGATGGTAGGGCTTATCTCTGTAATCGTGTGGCTCTGGTTTTCTCAGGTCTCACTATGTGTAACAGAATGCTTGATGGGGAGGCTAAATATTTATAAGGACCTCTACATCGTACAATCATCACTTGACAGGAGGTCGAGGTCTAATCAATCTCTCGAGTTTCTCCTACCGACAAATTCTTCATTAAATTATGTAACTCTCTTTCTGCGCTGTACCTATCAAGCTATTTATGGTATTTATGTCGAGGACGGTGATGGGACCAAAAATTACATCGCCTTGTTCCTTTCACTGTGTCGAATTAGTGTCACTTAGCTATCATATCTGCTGGAATCTTTGTTAGAGATTCATATTTTAATGTCGGTCAGCCTATCATTCCCACTTTTTGCATCCTTTTATCACTTTTTGCTTTGTCCCGTGCGCTAACATCTTTTTTCTTTACTCATATTTTTCACGCAAGTGACATCCTTTTTGCGCATTTTCCTTCTATGTCGATTTCCTCTTTTGCGCAACATTCTTGGTCCACGTAAATTCCTTATATATCTTCAGCGTGCTTGCTTTTCCTTTCTTGAGTTTGCGTGGTGAATTGATTCTTGCGTGGTTCGTTGCTTGCACGTATCTATTGTGCCTTTATGCTCATTCTGTTGTAGTCCTGTGATAGAGTAGGTTATGTCCTCTAGCCTCTCATCTTTTTTTTCACATTTTAACCTGGGATGTTATGCGTGTCGTAGTACAGCTTCAGGTGACTGTCGTTCACCATACCTATGACATAGGTACCATCTAAATTTTGGAGTTTTACTATGCCCGCACAGTGATGTGCGTGATCCTATATGGCCCTAGCCAAGGTGTCTTCAAATTCCCCGGGTGTTTGAACAATGTGCTATCATATAGTAAGACAAGTCCTCCTTCTTCGACTGGCTTAACCCTGATATGTTGATCATGCCACACCTTTTGTTGCTGCTTACTTGGTTTAGCATCTAGTCCCAAGGGTATTTTCATCTCCCCTAAGTCTCCCACTATTCCCCTCACTTCTGATAAATTGGTAGGGAATAGGTTTTGATATTCATGCACTAGATCCATAATCTTTGCAACTGCTTCATCATCCCAATAATCTCTGATATTGGCAAACTTTCGGTTCTTTGGTGATCCAATATGTGCTTCCTTTATTTTCAAGGGCTGGAGGAATTGATCACTTGAAATGCTACTTCCTTGTACTTCTTGTGTGCCCTCTGATTCTGGTCTATTGATATTAGTCGGATCATCATCTGGGTCTTTGGTTAGACTATCATTAGAGGAAATTTCAACTCAAAATGGGCCTTTTAACTTTTATTCAAATTCCATGTCATCATGTGTTAGCTAATGAAATTGCTTTAAATTTGAAATACCGTATAGGTCTTAAACACTTTTGAATATAAATTTGGGGATAGGTATCATAAAAAAAAACTACTTTTTCTGTTTGTATTTTTGACATATCTCCCTGTGTTTTTACTCAAATTTCAATCAGGAGAGCTCGTTGGATGCAGAATTAAATTCCACATCCAACGAGATCTCCCGATCGAAATTTGAGTAAAAACACAGGGAGATATGTCCAAAATGCAAACAAAAAAGTAGTTTTTTTCTTTTCTTCCTCCAAAATTAATAAATATTATTTTATTATTTTAACTATTATTTTATTAGTTCATTTTAGGAGGCCCATTTTGAGTTGAAATTTCCTCTAATGACTGTTGAATGGTTGTGTTGCATTGGTGAGAATTATCCTCTTTGATAGGGATCTTAGCAACTATCTTCCCCTTTATCATCTGAAGTGTAGCATCAATTGTAGGGTTCTCATCAACAAATTCAAATGTATGCAAAAACTACTTAGCGAGTCTTTCACAGTATTGGGTTCCCTGTCACAGTTGCATAGAGGTATACTAGGTTTTAGGTGTCATTTCCAATGTGTATATGAAACCCTCATAGGTGAGTAGCTCCCTTGACTCATTCTCCACCCATCGCACAGACCTTGTAACTCTTTCACACCTTCTCATAGAGACTTCGTGTAATCTATTTTTCCAACCCTATAAAGCCTCTCTTGAGTCAGATGTACATGAACTTGCACATCTCCAGCTCAGGTTACCATCCATAGTAGGATTAACATAAATTATAATATTCTAGCATAGCTGTGACATTATAGCTCTGGTTGATATAGTCACCCTATCCCTCATTATAGACAGGATCGATGTATCTCTGTCCCTCTAATGGATCGATGGGTGATACTACCCTCATCTCCTCATCTTCAAATGAGAGAATCATTTTCTTGAAATTTATGATGGTATGATTGTCTATGGCTCAATCTATTCCCAGTAGAGTGGGGTATGGGTTTGTGTCATCAACAATGTTAATGAATTCAAAGTTTGCAAATGTGCGCAATCCTTCGACATTGATGGAGACATTGCTCAACCGTCCAATGGGTAGGACCTTTGCCTAATTGGAAAGTCACAACTGGATAGGAGACCAGTCTAAGCGTAGCTTGCCCATACTTTCCCAATTTTGTCCTGTCAAAATATTGACATCTGAACCCAGATACAAGATGATATAATCCATGTCATAGTCACCTATCTGCGCAGTCATCCTTAAATCGCGGCCAGTTTTAAATTTTTTTCGTACTGGGTTAACTTTATTTTCAGGTCATGGCTCTACAGGTATCTCTTCTATCATTGCTTGTAGTTCTGCAATAGCATATATATCTTGCATTAGCATTAAACAACTTGATAGGAAGGTTCTTAGCTTACTAACCTTTGGTGGAACCTTCTTCTGGAATATGCATTGAAATTGTTTAGGCATTTCCTTGACTTCTGTGGAATTCGATGGTACTTTTGGGATTCTAAATTCAAATTGTATGCCCTAGAATACTTATTTCTATTTCTGGACATTCAGTGGCTCCTTTTTCTGCGTCGCTGGCCTTACTTGTGGCTGTTGTTTTTCTTCCAGTTTATCCTGGTCTGCTCCAATCGTCACACCTCCTCAAGTTACAATAGTGATGTTTAGGTCTCGTGGTTCAGCCACAATCATTTGAACATTCACATTCAAATTTGGGTTTAGGTTCTGTGTAGGGTTAGGTCCTGCAATGGTCCTTTCTTGCTACTTTGCGATCAGCTGAGGATATTGTTTGACGTTATGGTCCTGTCCCTTATAGTATGAACATGTCTTCATAGGATCAAAAAAATCTTTGGCATAGTGACCCAATTGTCCACAATTATAGCATGCAACTTGACCTTTTCCTCTACCAAATCCTCCTCCTCCACCTCTTCCTCTGAAGTTTCCACCACCCCTTCCCTGTGGGTATGGTTGTTGTGGTGGGAACTGGTTCTGCTGGTAGTGTGGCTGATAAGTATTTTTTTGCGCACACAACTATTGAGGCATGTACTATGGTTGGTACTGATTAGGTGGGAACTGTGTAGGCTGATACGAGGCTTGCACTTGTTCATCCTAAGCAAACCATTCATTTTTCATTAAGTAGGTTTCGATAGTATTTTCTTTCAAGAGATGATATGCTCTACAATATTTCTCATCATGTCCTACTGATTTACAAAATTTACAAAAAAGGTTTGCAGGGGTACTTACAACTTTTTGAAAATATAAACATTCTTCATCGTGATGGCCTCTTGACTGGCATATGTGACACCACAGTAGCCCATGGACATTTAATGGGTTGGGTGCACCTGATGCAACGTAGTTCAGGAAGCTCGTATAGTTATCCTTAGTGTGTCCATCCATCCTACATTTTTTGCACCATAAATCTTCTTGTGCTTCTTTACCCTTATTGATGTCTTGAAGTTGTATCATCAGATTGGCCAATTGTGACTGGATCTGCACCATCCCTACCGCACTGTCACCAATGGGCGAGGCCTCTAAATTCATTGCCAGTTCTAGTGCTTCTGTCTGCAATTCAAGATTCTGCTGCATTAATGGCCCTCAAATGTGTGGTAACAACGCAACAATAAACCACTATTTATGCTTCACATCGGACATTTGGAAGCTTACCTTATCCATCAGTGTTTTAAACCGTTGGTCAAAATCCCATACCATTTTCGTCGGTGCTTGTTTGATTTCTTTGATCTCAATAATACACTACGAATCTGATTTAGGTTTCCTGAATTCAGAGATCATTGCGGATCAGATCTCTTCTAGGGTCTTATGCGGTGTTCTGATTAGTTCGGCATGGAATATCATAAACCAATCCAGTGCGCGACCCCTCAAGGTCATGATCATCTGTGCCTTCTTTATGTCTACATTATGGACTAAACGCACCATCCAAATAGCTTCACAGAGGAACCAATGCTGCTCTGGATCTTATGTTCCATTTCCATTGAATATGGGTAATCGTACATCTGTCACATCCATTGAGTTGGCGTCAGGGTTTTCTGGTATAGAATTCAAAGGGGGTGTACCTTCTCGCACACTAGTCACAGGGCTAGCACTCTGTATTAGCAGCCCTTTCTGGGGATGAAACTCTAGATCTTACCTCTGGTGATATTGTTGGTGTTATGTAGTTGCGTCCTATCCTCGATGTCTCCTCAGAATCATCTGGTTCTTCCAAAATCGGGCTATAATCCTCCTCTTCATTGCAAGACCCTTCATCTTCATACGATCAAAGTTCATGTTCGCTCTCTTCGAACAAGCTAGGATTTCATCGTCCCCTTTCGATTTTCCTTCTCTTTCCTGATCTGAATATTCTTCCACTCCTTAGGACTCCAACTTCTAATTCAAGTTTTTTGCTTCCTAGGAACATTTCAACTCACCCTTTCCCATGTTCTCAATAGGTCATATGTGACATAGCTTCCTTCTTAGGCACACAACTCAACTACTTAGCTGCAAAATACCCTTCTCGTAGGAAAGCATTTTTATCCATGTACTGATACGTAACAAGTATCTTCTTCAAGGTCCTTGGAAAAACTTTCTTTCAGCTTCACTATATGAGGTTATAGTATCTACTACAAATTAGTAATATATCCTTGCAATATACTGTCAACCCAAAAATCAATAGCTCTAGAAATGGTGTTACTTACACTAGTTACCTCACGAACCAATGGATCGCTCCACTCGACAGTCTCTCTTCTCTAAAAGTCTGTCTGCTTAGTCGCCAATATTGACAGCCATTCATGTAGTAAAATGGGGAACTCAGCAAAGAAGATATCATGAATATCAGAATATATATATTCATCTACCTAGTTCTCTGTGCTCAGCCGTGTCCCTGTGCTCTCTTCTTGCACGAATGCTAGTGTTTTAGAATCTAGCCAGTCTTCTATCTCATTCTTTGTCGGGTTCCATGACATTTCCCTTGATTTTGATAAGAGGGTCCCGACAACAGAACCATTTGTTGGCCACTTTTCCTAACCCATGCGACCCACGTTCTGCGCAACCCGTCAACCCAACAAACACCCGAGATACCGGCCCGACAGAGAAATCCCCATCGGCAATGCCTATGAAGTAGGTGCAGTCTCACTCGAGATATCTCTTACATGGGTAACTGTTGGAATCATGTTTTCGCGATTGTCAAGGGATTATAGTCACTTGGCACATGACCAAGGTGCTCGATAAAGGAAACTAGATGGTTGGACGATGGATTCAGTCTTGCGCAAATGAGCACAATGATATGTCAATGCTCACAACCTATCCTTGTTCCTGACCTCACAGCTAGCATAACTTGTGCATCGTAGCTGAATCGTACTTAGCAGACCGTCTGTGACTTACGTCATGACTTAATACATAAACGCACATGTCGATATATACATATATTTCAATGACACTTCCCTAACATTCATCTACTGATTACAGTATAACCTCAGGAATTTAATCAATATTTCAACATCATACAGGAAGCAAATAAAAACCATTCACAACATTAATCATCCATTCCAACACAAGAGATAATGTGGAAACCCATCTGGGAAAAACCACCAAGGTGCTCTTCATCTGGCATGAGAAAAGGATATAGCACCTTGTAGTCTGTAGGATGCAGACTAATCTTATGATATGTCTTTATGACTCAGACTTCTGGTTCTCATGCTCTCTAGTTTGTTCTTCTACCCTACTTCTACTCCTAGCGGTCTGTGCATAGAGTAGCCAGATCTGTGGCTCAACAACCTCTTATCGCTACCAAACTCTTCCTGAGTCTTCTCTTCCTCTAATCTCTACAAAATTACAGCCAAAATGGCTTCCTTCACTATGGATCACCAACGAACATCCAAAACAATAACTATTACCAACCATTGATAAACCATTACTAAACTCAGGACCAACCCTCTAACTATTGAAAATCCAACCTTCTTACTATCGAGAAAACCAACCTAAGAAGTAATCACGACCAACCCTCTAACCATTGAATCCCTCCTATTTATATTATTTTACATGACCACGTAGGGCCAACTGGATATAGACAGTCTATTAACTATCACCATCAGCTGCCCCTCAGGCTACAGCTGTGTTGATTATGACTTGACACGAGGCACTATCGGCATGACTTACAAATATTCCCTCGTACATGCATTGCTGCAGGCTTACACCGCCTTAAATGGCCATGATCTACACCTGTCTCTTTTTAGTCATTATCACCTACACGTTCATGCGTTCGCATTTCCTTCATCACGTTCCTCTTCATTCTTCCTGCGCTAGTCCTTTGCTTCCTTCACGAACTTACTTTATTTTTGTCACACATGTGCCGCACCTTCTTTTGCTTGCACGTGACTTCTCCCTTGTGCTCCTTTCCTAGGCCAACAAGTCTCTCCCTATACTCTAGTATATGGGAAGGAAACTATTTTACCCCCAAACATTCTACTTCCATCATTACAATTAGCTCAATCCTAACGAGGTTTCAGTATCGATATATTACAAGAGCACATTAATACTCTATTGAAGCTTGAAGAATCCATACAAAATTCTAAACATAGATTTAACCAACATCAAGACATTGTCAAGAGATGGTTTGATAAACGAAAATATGGGAAGGGGGACTTTGAAATAGGAGACTTGGTATTAAAGTGGGATCACCCACATGATGAGAAGGGAAAACGCCCAAAATTTCAACACCTATGGGTTGGCCCCTATCATATTGCTGAAAATCCCGGCCCCTCAATGTACAAGTTGCAATATTTACCAGTATAGATCCATCTTAACTATGGCTTTACCAAGCGCCAAGAGGGATCAAGTTCTCTTCATGTGCAAACTCTTTTTAATTTACAAAACAAAAAAGTCTAATAAGTATTCCTACTTGGAAATTGTCAACTTGCTTAAGTAATTTCAAAATAGGGTAAACATCAGTTGAAGAATGAGGTGAGTAACATTAATAATTATTTAATCAAATAGTTTTCCAAAAATTGTTTTACTTGTCTTTCTTTAAAACTAATAATGAATGTCAAGAGTAGTTAATGAGTAAACTAATCCATATAAAGTTTTAAAATTTAGATTTTGAGAATAAATTGGAATTTGAAAATCATTTTACCATCGAATGAAGATTTTGAACATTTATCCAAATGCTTTTGAGAAATGACTTATTTTCTTTATAACTAAAATTGAACATTTACATGTTAGGGTTAACCTTGACTAGTGGTTTAAAGCACATGGTTTTAGTGGCCCGTGGTTTCTTGCTAGTTGTATTTTGCAAAAGTGAGCAAGAGAGATGATCTTAGTCGTGGCCGATATGTTCTTGGTTTTACAATTTATTTTTACTAAATTCAATTGAATTTTACTACTTAGTTTGTAAGATGTGAGTATTTCCCTAATATGGTTGTATATTTATATGAGTATAATATTTTTATTTTTTATTTTTTTAATTATAAGCCAACATGTTATAAGTTTTTTTTTTACTTTTTATTATTATTATTTTAATGATCCAACATGTGCCACATCTTCCTTACAGACGGGACACATCTCACCCACCCATTTGAGCTATAGAAATATCCCCTCGGCGCAACAAGGGAAGGAGGAGAACCTTCCTGTAAATGGCCTTGTTCTTAAGCAGTACTTCACCAAGGATTTGGGAACAATTTTGTACATAGATAAAACTTTTCTTTTCTTAAGTTCTTTCTAGTTTTTTTTTCTTTCCTGATTTTCTTTGATTCTTAGCCCTAGTTTGTTTTCTTATTATAAACCAGGTCAATTTGTTTGGCTCCTGGGAATATAGGAATCTGATTAAACTAGAAGATATTTGAAAGATGATAACTACTTATGGGAAGGAGAAAGTGGTAAAGTTTGATCAATATGATATTCTTTAACTGTTGATAGATGATAGGAAGGGAAGTGAATATTTAAGCCCACATTTGAATCATTATAACCCCTGTGAAATAACTAAGACTCGTGAGGTCTGGAGTACTATATTGGGGTTCCATCCATCCTCACATTAATACATGTCTCAGGAAGCATACCATGATGGACCCATGGAAATGAAGCAGGTCTGACAGATGTATGGCATTCAAAATGATCCCATGCTACAAATCAAAGAAGCCAAAAGGATTATATTGAAAAGTCAAAATTCTGAAATATTCAGTCTTCAATTAAAGAAATGATGCTGTAGAAATAAATCATGATCAAAAGAGTTGTCTAAACAACAAATGTCAGCAAGGTTCTTCTCCATCCGTGAGCATGATAAGAAGAAAAATTTATCACTCAGACAAAAGGACATTATGGACGGAAGAACTCATACCAAATTGTCAAAATAAAAGAAGCAATCAAGGAAGACTCAAAAGACATTTTCAGTCAAAAATAAAGCATCAAAGGAATGCTTATAGCATGGGAACACTAGTACAAAATGAGAAATTAATGACTAAAAAAATGACTAAAATCGGGCTATAAACGACTATTTTTGAGTCGGTGACTAATAGTAGCTAATTTCCATTATATTATAGCTACTCGTATTTCACTAGTCATTAATAGCTTGACTTAGTAGTCATTTATTTAGTCATTGATTTATTCATTGATAGACAATGATTTAGTCATTGATAGTCAATGATTTAGTCATTGATTTAGTCATTGTTTTAGTCATTGATAGTTAATTATTTAGTCATTGATTTAGTCACTGATTTAGTCACTGATTGCAACAATTAATGGCCAAACATACGACTAAATAAACTACTAGATGTTAACATATTAATGACTAAGCTAAATACGACTAAGATGCGGAAAATTAACTACTAATAGTTGTATATATGTGAATTTAGTCATTTTTGTAGTCACAAAATTATGATAGGGCACAGAGGAATCGAACCACCAACCTTCTGCCTATAATTAGGCAGGCGCTCTACCATTGAGCTAACACACTTTAAGAATTTTTTATTGCTTGACAATGATGATATTCAAACAAATTTTTGATAGATAGCAATCTACAAACTACATAATTATTACTATTACAACTTACCAGTGACTAGTATTTATAATAAACTAATTCCTGAAAGCTATGTGTAATTTTCCCTGTAACTAAAATTAGCATAAGGAAAAATGTAATGCTTTTTATGGTATTGTGTAAATTATTGAAACAATGAAATAAATAAAATTAGCACAAGAAAAATTGTAATGCTTTTTCATTGTATTGTGTAAATTATTGAAACAATGAAATAAATAAAATTAGCACAAGAAAAATTGTAATGCTTTTTCATTGTATTGTGTAAATTATTGAAACAATGAAATAAAGATAAAGATGTATTTTTAGCTTATTGCAATAATGAAATAAAGAGAATCATGTGATTTAAACATTTTAAGGAACTCTCGTAAACTTATATATAATTAAATATATAAAAATCACATAAATAAAATACGGATAAAAAGAGATATGTTTTTTACAACTATAACATAGTACTATATTAAAAATACAAAAAAAATGAATATAAATTATACATATAGTACCATGAAATGTAGTTTTATCATTCAATGTCATTAAAACATTTTACATAAATAAGATTATGCATAGGAATTCCAATGGAATATACAAAATAGAAAAAAATTATAGGTTGTCCATCAAGTGAATCATCATCATCAAAATACATCTTAAATGCATTTTAAAGTGTTTGATGAATATCCTAAAGTTGGATCTATGTACATTGAATGTTCTACATATTACAACATTGATGTGTCAAAAGAGAAGATATTGAGGAAACCTTTTATGAAGAGGAGGTGAATCTAAATATCCATGCAAGGGAGCTGAGAGAAAATGATGAGTAGTAGGTATTTGATGTTCTACTAGAGTTGGAAAAGGATGATAATGCAGCAATCATCTATTGTGCATCCAAGTATGTTGAGTCCCTGGAGGACATACCCATGAGGACAAGAGTTTAATGAACACTTTTCTTGTTTATGAATGTGTGGATTAGGGGAAGGAAGAAGCAACCCCATTGAGGCTATAAGTAAAAGGAGAACAACATTAAGATTGCTATAGATTTTAAAGAAAGTTTTGAAGGAGAGGGAAATGATGTAAGTGTGGTAAAAGAGGAAGAGGTTATAACCCATAGGGAGGTTGTATAAGATAATAATAAAAAAGGTTAATATAACAAACATTTATAGCAATTTCTCCGTCAGGATCCCTTCCTGTTGTTGATGTATTTGTAACTTTGAAATGTATTCATCCATATATCTTATGTATTGTACCCTTATGTTTATTCTGGGATGTGTCTGTAATGTATTTGAGTCATGTCATGCCCTGATGTTCCTATCGGGAGGTTCTATAATGTAAACAAGTCATGTCAAGTCATTATGGGTAACCCTCCTATTGGTCAAGGGTTAAAGTCCCCATAGTTTTGGGGCCCTAGGGTTATTAGACTATCCTAGAGAAGTCGACCCTAGGTGAGTCATTGTAAGTCAAGGCAATATTCCCCACCGTTGTGTTAAGGATAAACCTCCTTGTTGGTTGGAGGAGGCAAATTCCCCATAAGTTGTGGGGCACTAGGTTTATTAGACACTCCTAGAGATGTTGTCTCTAGTAAGTAATTGTTAAGTGAGTATGACATGTTGGAGTGGGTTTCAAGTGAACGAAAGATATAAATAGAGAGTGAGTCTCTCTATTTATTACACACACATTCACTCATTGGGGCACATGAGTGAGAGGAGAAGTTGCTGGGACAAGAGAGATACTACTGCTGTCAGGAGATCATCTTTATGTTTCCAGGTTTTACTTTTGGTGCTGATTCTATTTGTGAGGAAGTTGCAGGGTTTTATCCTTTATGGTTTCCCCAAGGAAAATTCTTTGTGTCTCTTGTCTCTTGTGTTTTATTAATGTGCATGTTATTCTCTCAGTTAAATATCCTAATATCATAATGCTAGCTTGAATGATAAAAATATAACACCTATAACTCCATTAGATGCGCAATTCGATGGACTACTAATAGTCATCAGGGCCAATAAATATCTTTAACTATATACATCCCCTAAGTAATTAAATGATTGCTTTTAGCTTATATACTTCTATAATAACCCTTCTTTTGAGGTAAATTCCAGCAACAATACAAGGGAATGAACCTTCAATTACACCCAATAAAACTAGGACATTGCAACAAGAAACACTGAAATAACAGCAAACGCTTTTTATGTACTCCATAAAGAACCCCATCAAACAAATTTTTCTATAGAATTTACCTCATCTTCAAAAGGATATACATCAGGTACAAAAAACCCATCACTATTATCATCTTCCTCAGATTTGAACTTATCTATGTCAACCTCATTATTTTCTTCCACATCATCCTTGTCACGGTCAGAGAGGCTTTCCCTAAGATCTTCCTAAAATTTTTAACAAAGTAAGAAAGTTAATAAAAATACTACAAATACTCTTACCAAATAGATTTATTGATGAGTACCTCTTCCCATTCTTCATCACTATCATTCTCATAGTCCAAAGAAGAGTCCTTCCTAAAAGGATTTCGAAGCCCAATGCCATCACTGCATAAAAAAACAAAGAGTCAGAAACAAAACTTTCCCTCTTGTCTACTGCAAGTCTGTAAATTGGTAAGTTGTTTAAAGCATAATTAAATATCAGCAAAAGAAAATCCCATTCCAAGTCAAGGCATTCAAATTTCAAACATATACTTATTTTGTTGAGGAACTTCATACCAATGAACACACAGAAGCACAAGATATGAAGATGCTAATAATTGGTACCTAAAGATGCCAATAATTGGTACATAAAGACAAGAAAATGACCATAATTTTACTCAGTTGGGAAAGCCAAAATATCTTTAAGTATTCTATGTCAGATAAGCTCCACTGAAAAGTATGACCCTCGTCAAAAGATAAGTTATGTTTGAGTATCTCAAACCTAACCAAGTATGCTGAAAAGGTTAGCTGAGGCAACAAGAAAGTATTCCTTCCATAAAGACCAAATTCTGGAGTAACTGAAATCTCCTCATCTTCGCATTCCTCCTATTACAAATATACATCTCATACCATGAATTTCCATTTTTAGTGGATATAAACTATAATTAAAAACTTTCCTAACACTGATAAATAACATGTGAACAGGGATGTATCAGATATCAAGAAAACATATAATAAGTTTAACTCATCAATGCATCCTTTATTATAGCAAAAACCCAAGAAAAACGTATTTATAAATTATTCAAAAATGATATTTTCCTCACGATTATGTTTATGATACATGAATTTTACTTGCAATTACATTTCTCACAATTGCAGCTCTTCATTTTAAACAAGGAAAAAAGGAAGACAATCCATTGTTGCCATTGGACTCCTCCATTCAATGAATTGTTAACTTGTCCATTCATGCTAGCTCATCCACATTATGTTATGTTGTGTGTCCACAATGAAAGTGCACATGCCAAAGGAACATGAAAGTATGTTAGAAACTTAGCACAACCGAATATTGGAACAATGCATCCATGTCAGTACACTACATCTATTCAAGTAAAATATTAAATCATCTGCAATACATATCGAAGTCGCCATTTTGATTGGCTCTTTAAGTATTCCATGTCAGATAAGCTCCACTAAAAAGTATGATCCTTGTTAAAAGACAAGTTATGTTTGAATATCTAAAACCTGACCTAGTCTGCTGAAAAGGTTAGTTGAGGCAACAAGAAAGTATTCCTTCCATAAAGACCAAATTCTGGAGTAACTGAAATCTCCTCATCTTCACATTCCTCCTATTAAAAATACACAGCTCATACCATGAATTGCCATTTTTAGTGGATATAAACTATAATTATAAACTTTCCTAACACTGATAAATAACATGTGAACAGGGATGCATCAGATATCAAGAAAACATATAATAAGTTTAACTCATCAATGCATCCTTTATTATAGCAAAAAACTACGAAAAACGTATTTATAAATGCTTCAAAAATGATATTTTCCTCAGGATTATGTTTATGATACATGAATTTTACTTGAAATTACATTTCTCACAATTGCATCTCTTCATTTTAAATAAGGAAAAAAGGAAGACAATCCACTGTCACCATCGGACTCCTCCATTCGATGAATTGTTAACCTATCCATCCATGCTAGCTCTTCCACATTATGTTATGTTGTGTTTCCACAATGAAAGTGCACATGCCAAGGGAGCATGACAATATGTTAGCAACTTAGCACAACCGAATATTGGAACAATGCACCCATGTCACTACGCTGCATCTATGCAAGTAAAATATTAAAACATCCGCAATACATATCTAAGTTGCCACTTTGATTGGCTCTTTAAGTATTCTTTGTCAAATAAGCTCCACTGAAAATTATGACCCTTGTCAAAAGATAAGTTATGTTTGAGTATCTCAAACCTGACCCAGTCTGCTGAAAAGGTTAGCTGAGGCAATAAGAAAGTATTCCTTCCATAAAGACCAAATTCTAGAGTAACTAAAATCTCCTCATCTTCGCATTCCTCCTATTAAAAATACACGGCTCATACCATGAATTGCCATTTTTAGTGGATATAAACTATAATTAAAAACTTTCCTAACACTAATAAATAACATGTGAATGGGGATGTATCAGATATCAAGAAAACATATAATAAGTTTAACTCATCAATGCATCCTTTATTATAGCAAAAAACCAGGAAAAACGTATTTATAAATGCTTCAAAAATGATATTTTCCTCAGGATTATGTTCATGATACATGAATTTTACTTGTAATTACATTTCTCACAATTGCAGCTCTTCATTTTAAGTAAGGAAAAAAGGAAGACAATCCACTGTCACCATTGGACTCCTCCATGCGATGAATTGTTAGCCTATCCATCCATGATAGCTCGTCCACATTATGTTATGTTGTGTGTACACAATGAAAGTGCACATGCCAAGGGAGAATGATAGTATGTTAGCAACTTATCACAACCAAATATTGGAACAATGCACCCATGTCACTACACTACATCTATGCAAGTAAAATATTAAAACATCCGCAATACATATCTAAGTCGCCACTTTGATTGGCTCTAAAGTTAATCCCTACAATGTGCATCCTACACTATGATTATTTTGAATTTGCAACTCTCATACAAAAACCAAAATTGCACACCCATACTTTGACAATTTATTAAGGGGGGCCTTTCTTTGGCTCAACTCCTCTGGTCATGGACTTTGTCAATATCTGACTCCTTTCAGGACCAATCCTACCCACCAGGGATGCAATTTGGCTTCAGCCTTTCCCATCAAACTAGATTTTACAACAGTCACATGTCAAGGGTGTCCTTCACTTTTCTAGTTAGTCAACTCATAAACTAAGACTCCAATAATAGAATGGCATTCAAGACACTATAACAGAAAGCAAAAAGATTGTAGTTACAAAAACATTCCCCTGATTAGACGAAGAATACTCTTTGAATTCTACTGTAAAATCTAATAAACAAATAAAGGTGATACAGAGATCAATTTACCACTATCCCATCTGAATAGAAACTTGCCACCTAATTTAAACAAATTTCTAATACAATTAATGAGAGCCAAAATCTAATTAAATTGTGTACTTACATTCATTTCATTAACTTGAACACTGTCAAAATGGAAAATGATAGATGAGATGTCGAGTGTGACTACTTTCAATAAAATACCAATAGTACATGAAAAATCAAATATATGTCCTCAGGTTTCAACCTGTAGTGGGGAGGGAGGGGGATGTTTGTTTACAATCCTAAGCAACAGTGGGAATTGACTTATGCTTGGTGGTCAATAGTGCCCACCTATAATAAAACAGAAGCATTAGATTTAAATCAAGTGATAAAAATTCTAAGATCTAGGCAGATTCGGAAACTTATTGCTAATGGAGACTCGACAATTATCATTTGAAAAATTAGAGACTTGACTCCCTATGCACGGTAATGTCTTGAAATAATGATCTCTAGACCTAGAATTCAAAGAATTGCAAGTATTTTGACTTGGGGAATTGCAAGTATTTAGCATTGAATAATTTACAGTTTCAAAGGTACCATTTTGTATGGAGGAGTTATGCTTTGTGAATCATTATTCCTTCGCTATAAGGGCACCTAATCATGTGGATTCACTAATTAAAGAGTCATGTTGCAAATATAAAGAGAAATACCCTGCTCCTACAACATTGTGTCTTTAGAGAAACCTTTAAAGGGTTGTATATTTGGCTTCTAGGTGATGATACCAGTTATTTGAAAGGCAGGACAACTAGTTAAGCATGAATTAAACTGGAAAAAATTGCAAACTATTAGGTATAACAAAATATATATCAAATCTGTCTTGAGATGTACAGGATCTGAAACAGCTTCCATGATTATTGGACAACAGTTCACAAAGAGAAATAACCATTGATAAGAACTGAACTTTCCTTAGAATGTATGGTCACCTAAAATAAGACTACAATAAAATTTAGATTCTAGTAAGCTTTTGAGATTGACTAAACCTATCGAAAAGGTTGGAGAGACTAGTATTCTACAGTGTTCTTATAATGTATAGTTACATAAATGCATATTATTATCAATATTTATGACTTTCAAAATGAAGGAATTTACCTGACCATGAAAAGCACATTTATGATGAAGCAAAGGATAGAGAAAATCATGATGAGGTTCATATTCCCCATTTGAGCTGCCTACAAGAAACTATTTCTTCATAAGGGTAATAAAGCATGTCTCCATCCTGCTTGATTGGAATGTGAAAGTTCCCTACCTTGATTATTTGATTACAAATTAGTTTTAAGTTCCAATTCCCTTCAGGCCCTATGGCATGTTTACACCTTTCACTCTGACTCCCCACGTGGGATGCATTGCTTCTTCAATGGAATATAAAAGCCTCAATAAGACCTGGGTCTCGTATTTTGGTGTGGAGTTGTATTTACAAGTACAAAGTTCAAGGTTCATGAAAACTTGTTCAAAACCTACCAAGCAGTTTAACAAAAAAAAGAGCAAATACGACACAAAATTTGGCACAATAGTTTTTTATTTTATTTTTAAACTTGGTTTTGATTGATCTGGAGGGAGTTCCAAACACTCTCAATATTCAGAGTCAATAGTTTCCTTTATTCATTTCGTTAGAAAATTGTTTCTGGAATTCCATTTACACATACAAATTTTAAGGCCATGAAATGTTATTCAACACCTGCCATGTAAGATCTGTCCATCCTTTTTCAGCATGTTGAGTTTGTATGGTATCAGCATCCCATTTTCAAGATAAAATATGTGACAGTACCGAAAGGATTACTCACTTTGGCGAGTTCAAGAGGCTCAAAAAAGTCATTTGCAGTCTTCAACCATCTACATCTGCTCCAATCCTATTTTTATCAAATTATAATCATTTTTATTATCACTATAGTGACCCTTATTTGTGAAGAAATTGAAACATAAGATGCTTAGAGTCATGGAAAATGAGAGCAATACATATGATATTGTGGTAAGAGAATATGTTGCAAATGTTGATTTGGCCATTACAACAGAGTCTATCCAAGCAGTTGGAAAAATTGCATTATAGTAGTGTGATGTCAATGGTATTGTTGATCAAATTATTCAATTCCTTGAGATGGAAAAGGATTATATGACCATAGAAACTTTGGTTTTAATCATCAAAGGCATTTTAAGGAATTATCCACACCAAAGACATGACTGTACTATAGTCGTTGGAAACATTAGCGGTAGAAATGTTCTTGAACCCAAGGCTAAAGTTGTAGTGGATTAGATGTTCATATAATATTCTCAAGATATTGTCGAGAAGCCTCTAGAAACCTAGAGTGTGTAATTAATCCATATAAACAAGCAGTTTCTTTATTTATAGATACTCAAGAGCAGTAAAATCATGCATTGTATATTTGATGAATTCAACTTTTATTTATGTTATTTCTTGGGAGCCTCTTATACTTTTGTTGATAAGGAACATCAGGGACCGAGTTTTCAAAAGATATGAAATTTTTGGATTTCACCATAGGACCTACTGATAATCTCCTCCTAGAGGTAAAGAGTTGAAGCAAGTGAAAATGATATATTCCAAAGAGTTGAAGCAACAAATCAGTATTTTTCATATAATGCTTCTGACTACAATGAAAGGAACCTCTTACAACTGTCCCTCTTGAAAGGAACCCTTGTCTCCCATCCTCCATCTCTTACAACTGTCCCTCCTCATCTAAAATTTCAATGACAAGAGAGGAACCTCTAACACTTATTCCACACATGGGTTTTGTCATCGATGATTTGTTCATGTTGGACCCTTTCATGCTGACACCGCCAATTTTTGCATTAACAATTGTTCCTACCACCTTTTAGCAAAAATGAAGTTTTATTCCAATTTATCTAACACACGTGTATCCATCCTGCTCTATCATAAGCAGGGGCATCAATTCAATGCATTGCATCAGATGGTCCAGATCCAAAGTTTAGATTCAACAACACAGTTTAATTTATTTTGTTAAATTTTATCAGTAAAATTTGGTTTTTGATTGATCTGTGGAAAGTAAACCAAACCCACACTCACTTTAAGATGAGGAAAGAAAACCTAGCACAACTATTCCTATTATGATCAAGTATTAGGAATGCCTTTACTGGAATAATCCCCACCACAATTGTTTTCTGTTAAGATTGATCAAAATTAACATTTGCTGAAGCTTTCTTGAAATTCCTATCCTAATTTTCATCATGTTCCCACACTAGTAGAAAATGAGAAATTAATGACTTAAAAAATGACTAAAATCAGGCTATAAATGACTATTTTTGAGTCAGTGACTAATAGTAGCAAATTTCCACTATCTTATAGCTAGTTGTATTTCACTAGTCATTAATAGCTTGACTTAGTAGTCATTGATTTAGTCATTGATAGACAATGATTTAGTCATTGATAGTCAATGATCTAGTCATTTATTTAGTCATTGTTTTAGTCATTGATAGTTAATGATTTAGTCATTGATTTAGTCATGGATTTAGTCATTGATTTAGTCACTGAGTTAGTCATTGATTTAGTTGTTGATTTAGTCACTGATTGCAACCATTAATGACCAAATATATGACTAAATAAACTAAAAGATGTTAAAATATTAATGACTAAGATAAATACGACTAAGATACAGGAGATTAGCTACTAATAGTCGTCTATATGCGAATTTAGTAATTTTTGTAATCACAAATTTATGATAGGGCACGGAGGAATCAAACCACCAACCTCTTGCCCATAATTAGGCAGGGGCTCTACCATTGAGCTAGCACCCTTTAAGAATTTTTTATTGCTTGACAATGATGATATTCAAACAAATTTATGATAGATATCAATCTACAAACTACATAATTATTACTATTACAACTTACCAGCAACTATTATTTATGATAAACTAATTCCTGAGAGCTATGTACAATTTTCCCTGTTTCTAAAGCTAATAAAAATACTACAAATACTCTTACTAAGATATTTAGTGATGAGTACCTCTTCCCATTCTTCATCACTATCATTCTCATAGTCCAAAGAAGAGTCCTTCCTGAAAGGATTTCGAAGCCCAATTCCATCACTGCATCAAAAACAAAGAGTCAAAAACAAAACTTTCCCTCTTGTCTACTGCAATATTAAGAATCCATGAGCGTCAAGGTGTTTCAGATGTTCCTCATCATGGACTATCAAAATTAAAACACAACGTGTTGCTTTGATAATTAATAAACTTAAATTTATGCAAGGTATATTCACCTTTTCTTTGAGAACGTTCCATAATAAGCAGGTCTATGGTTGTGATCAAACTGCAAAAGGTTTCTTCTCTTATTGTGAATCCTATTTTATTGTGAAGCCTATTTTAGCTTTAAATCAAGTGATAAACATTCTAAGAGCCAGGAAGATTTAGAAACTTATTGATAATGGAGACTCGATGATCATCATTTGCAAAATTAGAGACTTGACTCCCTGTGCACCGTAATGTCTTGCAAAAATGGTCTCTAGACCTAGAATTCAAAGAATTGCAAGTATTTTGACTTGGGGAATTGCAAGTACTGCAAGTATTTAGCATTGAATCATTTATTGTTTCAAAGGTACCATTTTGTATGGAGGATTTATTATTTGTGAATCATTATTCCTTGGCTATAAGGGCACCTAATAGTGGATTCAATAATTAAAGAGTCATGTTGCAAATATAAAGAGAAATACCCTGCTCCTACAACATTGTGTCTTTAGAGAAACCTTTAAAGGGTTGTATATTTGGCTTCTAGGTGATGATACCAGTTATTTGAAAGGCGGGACCACTAGTTAAGCATGAATTAAGCTTGAAAAACTTGCAAACTATTAGGTATAACAAAATATATATCAGCTCTGTGTTGAGATGTACAGGATCTGAAATAGCTTCCATGATGATTGGACAATAGTTCAC